>BLSH010203947.1:8083-20495 GCA_018402905.1 Glandirana rugosa
GCCATATATCGTGTGCTGAACTGCACCACAGAATTTTATATATGTCAGATCACATATGTATATATGTGTGTAGCATAACTCACATGTGATATATAGTCACGTAAGCCCCCACATGCCATATATCGTGTACTGAACACGTCAAGTAGTGTGTTATACACTGTACACCCCCGAATGCACTGATATATAGTGTACACTCAATACGCTGCATGTATATATGTATACACTAGACTGTATATATTTTAAGACACCACGTCAAGTCATGTGCTATATACCGTACACCCCCGAATGCACTGATATATAGTGTACACTCAATACGATGTGTGTATATATGTATACACTAGACTGTATATATTTTAAGACACCACGTCAAGTCGTGTGCTATATACCGTACACCCCCCAAATGTACTGATATATAATGTACACTCAATACGATGTGTGTATGTATGTATACACTATACTGTATATATTTTAAGACACCACGTCAAGTAGTGTGTTATACACCGTACACCCCCGGATGCACCGATATATAGTGTACACTCAATACGCTGTGTGTTTATACGTATACACTAGACTGTATATATTTTAAGACACCACGTCAAGTAGTGTGTTATACACCGTACACCACCGGATGCACCGATATATAGTGTACACTCAATACGCTGTGTGTTTATACGTATACACTAGACTGTATATATTTTAAGACACCACGTCAAGTAGTGTGTTATACACCGTACACCACCGGATGCACCGATATATAGTGTACACTCAATACGCTGTGTGTTTATACGTATACACTAGACTGTATATATTTTAAGACAACACGTCAAGTAGTGTGTTATACACTGTACACCCCAGAATGCACTGATATATAGTGTACACTCAATACGCTGCATGTATATATGTATACACTAGACTGTATATATTTTAAGACACCACGTCAAGTCATGTGCTATATACCGTACACCCCCGAATGCACTGATATATAGTGTACACTCAATACGATGTGTGTATATATGTATACACTAGACTGTATATATTTTAAGACACCACGCCAAGTCGTGTGCTATATACCGTACACCCCCCAAATGTACTGATATATAATGTACACTCAATACGATGTGTGTATGTATGTATACACTAGACTGTATATATTTTAAGACACCACGTCAAGTAGTGTGCTATATACCGTACACCCCCGAATGCACTGATATATAGTGTACACTCAGTACTCTGTGTGTATATATGTATACACTAGACTGTATATATTTTAAGACACCACATCAAGTAGTGTGCTATATACCGTACACTCCCGAATGCACTGATATATAGTGTACACTCAATACGCTGTGTTTATATATGTATACACTAGACTGTAAATATTTTAAGACACCACGTCAAGTCGTGTGCTATATACCGTACACCCCCGAATGCACTGATACATAGTGTACACTCTATATGGTACGTGTATATATGTATACACTAGACTGTATATATTTTAAGACACCACGTCAAGTATTGTGTTATACACCGTACACCCCCGAATGCACTGATATATAGTGTACACTCAATACGATGTGTGTATATATGTATACACTAGACTGTATATATTTTAAGACACCACGTCAAGTAGTGTTCTATATACCGTACACCTCCGAATGCATTGATATATAGTGTACACTCAATACGCTGTGTGTATATATGTATACACTAGACTGTATATATTTTAAGACACCACGTCAAGTAGTGTTATATATACCGTACACCCCCGAATGCACTGATATATAGTGTACACTCAATACGCTGTGTTTATATATGTATACACTAGACTGTAAATATTTTAAGACACCACGTCAAGTAGTGTGCTATATACTGTGCACCCCTGAATGCACTGATATATAGTGTACACTCAATATGCTGCATGTATTTCTGTATACACTAAACTATATATATTTTAAGACACCATGTCAAGTATTGTGCACTCATACATAGTGTACACACAATACGCTGTGTGCGTGTATATATCTATATATATATATATATATATATATATATAAAACAGGCTGTATATTTTTTAATACACCAGGTCAAATGTACTATATACCGTACGTACACCCCAAATGAACTGATATATAGTGTACCTGCAATACACTGTGTGTATATATATATGCACTACACTGTATATATTTTAAGACGCCACATGTACTATCTACAGTACACCACCGAATGCACCGATATATAATGTACACTCAATACGCTGTGTGTTTGTATATATATATATATATCTATCAGGCTGTATATATTTTAATACACCACATCAAGTGTACTATATACCGTATGTACACCCCAAATGCACTGATATATAGTGTACACTGTGCGTATATATATATGCTTTATACTATACTCTGAATTAGCTGTATATAGTCTACTACACTAAAGGCATTGCATTATATATATACTAGGAAGGTATATATATACTTGCACTGCCTGACTGTATACAGATAGTCCTATCCTTCTAGTATATATATTATCCTACACTAACCTGCCTGCACTAATTGACAGATAGATAGATAGATAGATAGATAGATAGATAGATAGATAGATAGATAGATAGATAGATAGATAGATAGATAGATAGATAGATAGATAGGGCGATCTATATACAATCTATCTTTTTATCTATCTTTTTTTTTTTCTTTTTTTCACAATTATCTATTTAGCTAAACTGCCTGCAATCCATAACCTAAACTCTCTCTATCTAATCACTCCAGCACTGCCGTCAAAACACACTACAAAGAGCCGCTGTACAAGCAGTTTTATATAGTGTGGGGTGTGGATTGAGGCATCTGAGCAGTGATTGACTAAAGGCACCCTGCCCTTAGCTAATCATATCTCTCACAACAGGCTGCCAGGCTGCCCGCTGATTGGCCAAAGCAAGCAGGTCATGTGCATGTTTTGGCTAATCAGCAGGCGGCATTCCGCCGCCATTGGAGTGCATTATGGGGTTCGTGTTCGCAATGGCGCGAACGGATAAACCCCCGATGTTCGAGTTGAACATGCGTTTGATTCAAACTGGGAGCTCATCCCTAGTGCCTAATCATCTCTGGCAGGATTCCATCCATATCCCTGGATATTTTAGTTTGCAGGTGTTGGATTTTCCCCCTAATTTCTTGTACTGTAACTGGTACATCTAGGGGGTTCTGAAAGTTCTTGATTTTTTCCTCCATATCATTTAGTCTTTTGATGATGTATTTTTGATCTACAGTTAGAGCCTCTTCTGGGATATCTTTGTATAGGTTCTTAGAGTAGTTGAAACAGATGTCACCATTTTGAATGTGGAGGTTGTTTTTCCGGGGTGCTGAGCTGATAATCTTCCACATTTCCCAGAAAGAATTTTCCTAAAGTGCCTCTTCTATCTGTTGCAGGTTTTTGGAGATGAAGTTTTGCTTTTTCTTTTTAAGGGTTTGTTTGTATTTTTTGTCTGTAGGATGTCATGGCCTCTCCTTAGGTCGTTGTTGTCCAGGTCTCTGTGTTTGTTATTGGAGACTGTCCGTAAGGTGTTCCTTAAAGCTTTGCATTCTTTGTCGAACCATTTATTGGAGTGTTCGTTTGATGGTTTCTTGTAGTTGGCTTTTCTCAGGTGAGCTGTTTCTTTAACCTCCCTGGCGGTGTTCCCGAGTGTGGCTCGGGGTGGATTTTCAGTACCAAGAACGGTAACCCCGAGCCACACTCGGGATTGCATTGCTGGATCCAGGCAGCGCTACTTACCTTGTCCCCTGGATCCAGCGATTTCCCCCGCCGTGTCTGCGGGCTGTGTCTGCCGCCAGATGCCTCTGTGTGCCGGGCTCCGTTCCCTGCGAGTGTCGCGTCGCACGGGGACGGAGACAGGCGGGAAATTCAAATAGTGAAACACACAATATACATACAGTACACTGTAATCTTATAGATTACATTGCTGTATGAAAACATTTCACATCCCCTTTGTCCCTAGTGGTTTGCCCAGTGCCCTGCATGCACTTTTATATTATAAATGTCATTCTTTCTGCCTGGAAACATGAGAATGTCCATAGCAACCAAAAAGTGTCCCTTTGCGTCAAAAGTGGTTTCTGATCAGCTAGAAAACACTGATAGTAAATAAGAATCATTTGCAGAATTGAGTGATACTGATTTTTGGGGAAATTTATCATCAGAAACTGAAAGTGACGACAGCGACCATTCTGCAAATGAGCAAATTTCTGTGTTTTTGGTTTGATTACATTATTTAATAAATTTTATTACTATTACGTTATTATTTTTGATAATTATTTTTAGTTATTTATTATGTAATCATTTATGATTTTATTTTTCAAACTTTTTCATACCCGGGATGTCTACTAGACTGTTGTTTGGACAGATTTAAGTGAGTTATTCCTAAGAATTACCGGCCTACAATATAAAACGCCAAATTTTCATGCAAAATAATCGTACCGCTTTCACCACCAAAAATCTGAAATAATCATACCGCCAGGGAGGTTAATGGTGTGTAATATTTTATGGAAGTCCTTGTATGTCCATCGCATATAGTCTTTGCTTGAAATCTGGATTGTTTACTTTGGATCCGAAGGCTGAAGCGTTCAGACCCTGAATGTTCCAGCTACTAATTACTAATGATGTCATTTTTGGTTTGTATATTTATATACCTTGTACTGGGTAAATTTCCTGGGACAAACCAGATTATGGGTGGTTGTCCTGGTCTATTTTTTGTTTTTTCATATCAGTCACATTATTTAATTGCATATTGTGCTGAGAAAGGTTATTAACTTCATTTCTCTGCTTTGTGGTGGTCTTGATGTCCGTCTTTGGGTTTCCTCCATTCTTGCCATCTTCGTGGCCCTGTTTTTTGATTGGGTGTATTGTTGTATTGGACTGTTGCTGAAGTTTGGGGTCTTATACTTGTAATTGTGTCTGTCTGAAAATTGTTTGTGCTAGGTCCGGAGTTGTGAGTTCTCTCAAGAACAATGTCTTAGAATTCTCTTGCCAGGAGACAGACCCCTTGTTTGTTCAGATGTTTGTTGTCATAGAGGTGTTGGGGCATTATAGAATGATGTTGTGCCAGGTGAATGAAAGGCTTTGACCTGGTTTTATCTGCCAGCTCTATGTTGATTTGCTGGATTATATTGTTTGATATCGAGAAAAAAGATATTTAGAGGAGGATTATGCTAGTCGTGACATCACATCCCGAGGTAGAAATGCACAAAGCCAAGTGAGAGAAAGCAAAATGGGACTTTGAAGGCTGTCACTGAAAAATTCCCAACCTGGGGTGATTCTTACATTGGTCTACGAAGAGACTTTGATCCATTGCTTGGGGATTAGGTCTTCCCTTTTCGTGCAATGACCACAGTATTATATGCACTTTCATATATGTCTAAACATTTTTTATATGATGATATGTAATAAATATTGATTTTATCATAATCCACTGTTGTGCTTTCTTATTTGGGAATTTTTCAGTGACAACCTTCAAAGTCCCATTTTGCTTGGCTTTCTGTATGTTGTTTGATATGTCCTTCCTTGGAAGAAGGGAGGACAGAATTGAATTGCTTTGGACTGTGGAAATTTTTGTTGTGCAGATTCTGTTAGTTGCAATAATTTGTCCGCAATAACTTCCTGTTGTTCCTGGATGTTCTTTGTGCCGGTGTGTATGATGATATGTTTGGGGTTAGTGAAATATGGATTATTTATGACTCATGTTGCCTGTTCAATTGTGGAATAGGGAATTTTTGAGACTCTTGTTCCTGGGAAGAGCCTTTTGGTGTTGAGGTATTTGCCAATTGAGTCTATTATTAAAAAATGTTGGGCGTTTGTTGCCTGTTCTTGTGGTTTGATAATGGCTTGTTTGTGGTTTCCTGTTTATTGGAGTTGTCTTGGCTATTGCAGGGCTTTGTAAAGTTAATTTTTGGAGGTTGATGAGTCTCGCCAGTCTGTTGTTTGTTGGTGGGCACTTTGTCTGTACAGACCATCCCTTTTGATTCTCTTTCCTGATTGTGGTGCATTATTTGTGATTTTAGTGTCCTTATCTCTTCCCTCAATTGAGTATTTTCTTGTTGTAGTTGTTGCATTGTTGATTGGATTTCTAATAGGACAGACTTGCTTTCAACTTTTGAGTGTGTTCAGCTCTTCCTTCAGCTGTTCATTTACATTTTTGTCACCTGGTTGTCTTTGAAGCTGTTCTTTGAACTGCACAAAATCTCTCTCCAGTTGAGATAAGGAATCTCTGAGGATGTTGGGCGAGGGAACATCGAACTTGTCTATGGACAATGTTGCTGCTGATCTCTGTTCCTCATGATTTTTATCTAAAGTTTTTAGATCCTTATAAACCTTGGCATGATCTTTAATATGGGGGAAGACCTGCTAAAGCTCCTCTGATTATTCCTCTGTGCCTTGAGCCATTATGGTGCCATTATGATATATGTTCAGGGTGAGTCCCTCACAAATGTCTTCCTCATCCCTGACCTTGATCTGCCGACCACTGCAGATGCCTCCCTTTTTCTTATTCTTGTAATATTTACAGAAAGTTGTATGCCAGGCTTTAGTATTCTCAGTATAGAATTGCAAAATGGTTTTCTTTCTGCCATGTTCAGTACTGGAAAAGTCAGCAAACAGAGTCTCTGTTTTTTGTTTAAGAGTATCTTTTCTCCTGGCTTTCTTGTTTGCGCTTTTCTCCCCCTGAGTAAACAAACTCCAAGACATCAGACCCCCTGCTGGCTTTGGCTTGTATAATGGGATCTGTGTTTGGGGTATTTGCGTTCTGCTGTTCCATTTTAACTATAGTAGTTTGTGTAAAGATTATTTTCTATGTTTCTGTGTTTGTTGTTGGTGTTATAGCAGAATGGTCCTACCTTGTGTTGCTGTTTGCTTGAATCCTGCAGGCTTGGATGTTCTCTGATGCTGGATACTTGTCTGCTAGCTGGTCTTGCTGTTTTTGCACTTTTTGTCTTTATTCTCCTGTTTTCTGTTGAGTTATTTCATCTTGTTCACCTCTGTCTTGTGTATAGTTTCAATTTTCCTGGTTTTGTCTTTCAAATTTGCCTATTACAAGGTATAAAATTATGACGTTTCAGGAGCTCATGCTTAGTGCTGCTGCTTCTCTCAGAGCAGGAAGTATCTTCTCTCTCTCTCTCTCTCCCTCTCTCTGTCCCTCACTAACTCCAACACATACTGACAAAAGGCTGATGAGAGTGCTGCCTTTGTTAAGGGCCTGGCACTTTGTTAGAAGCACATTATTGGCTAGACTATTCCACTTGATTGCAGTTTGTAGTGCATTGCTAAGCATAATTAGTGATTTGTTTTGGCTCTGTGGTAAACAGGGCATAAAAGTTTGGTGTTTGGTTGAATGTGGAACAGGCAAAGTTTGGGTCAAACCCTGCATTAGATCAAACTCAAATCCCTAGTAAACATGTGTTTAAAGGGATAGTTCACCTTTACCGCAAAACTGCCTATGCAGATAAGGGGCATCTGTGGGCTAAAACAAACTGAAGCTCTGAATAAAGATGAATAGTATCCTTGCTATAGGTGTAGGCCATTTACATACCTTATGAAGCCTGACTGAAATGCTCCCAGGACTTTGCTAAGTACTCCCAGGACGTTGCTAAGTGAGCCCTAGATGTCACTGCTCGCCTCCACCATCACAGGAGTGAGCTCTTTCTCTGATTCAAACCACCCCACATACTCTTTCTCTCCCCTGATGCTGTAACTCTGAGCTCAGTGTTTGAGAGCTCACTTCTGTGATGGTGGAGGTGAGCAGTGATGACTAGGCCTCACTTAGCAACGTCCTGAAAGTGCTTAGCAACGTCCTGGAAGTACTTAGCAACGACCTGGAAGTATTCTAGTCAGGTTTCATAAGGTATGTAAATGGCCTAAACCTATAGCAAGAGTATTATTCATCTTTAGTCAGAGCTGCACAGTTTGGTCTAATCTACAGACGCCCCTTATCTGCATAGGTAGGTTTTTTTGTAAAAAGTGAACTATTCTTTTAATGACATTTAGTTTAATAGACAATGCAGTAAAGTCTTGTAACCCATAGCAACACTCAGTAATTTATATGGTGAGTGGGGTGGCAAGAGGGGTGTGTGGCACATCACACCTTATTCATTTGGAGCAAAAGAAAGGAAAAATCAGCACATGGGCTAGACCTCATATAGAATACCCTTGGACTTTAATGGCAGACTTATTCGTTTGGAGCACCTTTGCACTTTTAATTACTTTTAAGCACTTAAGTCACTTTTTGGAATACAGTTTGGACTTTTATAAACTCTTTGAGATATATTTTTGCACAATATTCAGTCAATTGTGGCTTGTATGAACCTTACCCTTATTATTTATGCACATGCATATGTATGATCTTTTTGGATATCAGATCACATATCACCAGATGTTGGTGCTGTTTTTTTTTTTTTTTAATCAGTAATTTATTTCACTGAGCTCAAGCCAGTACTTATCCGGCTCCTTAAATTCTTTTATTGAATGAGTCGGTTTGTCACTAGGGACTGCAGATATGCTTCACTGGACTGGGCTTTTTTCTGTGAGGCCGCATATCTGCATATCTGACTTTGTGCTGGGATTGTGATGTGAGACTGTGCGCCCTCCCAGCACAGAGACTGGGGTCTCACCGAGAGCCCTGGGTCCCGTACTAATGGTTACCACAGTGATCACTGTAAAGCCCCCCCCCATGCTTCTCTCTCTGTGAATGGAGAAAAGAGATATTCTACTTGCAGAGCTTCGGGAGCCTCGCCGTGTCAGCCGAGTCGTACCGCCCCTGCCCCTCCCATTGCCTCTGAATTCCCTTACAGTCCCACCTCTCGTTACGTAAACACGAGGCACGGGACGCTCACTCGTACTGCGCAGGCGCCGGCATTATTTAAATGCGTGTGTGACTGGCCTCATCGTGCAGAGCCATCAGAGACACACACCATGCCAGGAGCCTTCCTGCCGAACCTACCAGGTATGTGGGGACTCGCTCCCCCCTTTTCTATTCCCTAGATAAGTATCCACTGAGCACTCTCTGATTAGAGAAGTCGTGTTACACTTTTTCAATGTTAAACATACATGGGAAATAGGAACGTACGAGCATTGGGACAGAGTTACATAGACACGCTATATCCCAATGTTACTACATACTGCTCTATATGCTGGAGCTGTTTTTGCAACCAGAGACTTAGGTGATATGATCCCGTAACAACCAATTTAAGATATTAAAGATATAAAATATTAAACTCACCCAGAGAAGATTAAATTACCATTAGAGTTATGTTTTACAATAAATTGAGGACATTGCTTTAGGACCAAGGTTGGAAGACTATAGATCTCCCTCCCGGTTGTCCCACTTTGTTTTGCAGCCCCCCCCATAGTAAAAGGAGGCGCTATATATATACACAATACCGTATGATCATTGCAAATTATGTAAAACTGTGCAATATGGTAGACTTTATTTATTAATATCACTACCATTTTAAGGATGATATGGAATCAAACACTATCATTATTATTATCATAATATTTCTCCTTAGATCCCTGGTCGTCCCGATAGTTGTATAACCGACCATAATCGATATTGATTGGACAACCCGGCAGGATTTTGTGCGGTTGGCTCGGCGACCATGGAGGCTCAGCGGTGACCATGGGGGTGGTGTGCTGGTAACAGCCTATGTGAGACTACACAGCCCCAGCAGGGGTGTATGTTTTTGGCCTGTCTATATATATATATTTATATACTTTTCAACGTATCCACACTGTATCATGGGTGTACATATCTGCATGGTGATTTTTGAAGGTATAATTTGAAATGTTTGTAATGGCTCCTTGCAAAACTGTTGCTCTTTTTGAATATGATCTAAACATATGTAATATACTATGTCATATTGTATTATAGAACTGTGATTCTCCAAATTACGGCCCCTGAAGAAGGGAGTATCCTGAAACGCGTCGGGCTTCGGAGTATCCACTAACAACAATTATCACATGTATCTGTATATAATACTTGTACTTTTGCATTGTTTTATGTTATTATAACTGTATTGCAGTAATGCACCATTTTAATGCATATCATTAAATTTCTATAATTTTATACAACACGATTTATGATTCAGTTTGCCTATAAAAGTCCCAATCCCACGTGGGGGGATCCTTCTTACCAATTTACCCCTAGAAATGGGACTTTAAAGGCACAGGACCAAGTAAATTATGTAAAAATTATCAAAATGTTATTGGTACATAGAGAGACATACATAATAAAAGTCAATGGCATGAAAGGGGAGATGATCACACATGGATCATAGATGATAACGAATACAATACAGGAAACACGTCAATTGGATTGAGGTGTTTCCTGTATTATATTTGTATTGCCATTGACTTTTATTATGTATGTCTCTCTATGTACCAATAACATTTTGCTAATTTTTACATAATTTACTGGGTCAGTGCCTTTAAAGTCCCATTTCTATGGATATTTCTTTGTTCATATCAATATAGGGATGTGACAGTTTTTTGTGACTCCCGCCAATCATTATGTGCCTAAAAATTAAAAAAAAAAACGCCTAGATCAAGGTTGGATCTAGGTTAGTGCTTGGGTCAAGTATGGGTTAAAAGTCAAGGTTGGGGTCAAAGGTCATGGTCAATATATTTTGGACAGGATTTAAAAAAAAAAGCATTAGTATCAGAGTCAGTGTGTTTTAGGTAGGATATAAAAATGTGTACTATTGATTCTGGGTTGTACTATAGGTACAAACAACAACTAACATACACATATGTAGTATCACTTCGATCGTCACGTGTAGGAGAATATATTTTGGGTTGTTCTTTGGTGGAAGGTTATGGCAGTAACAAGAAATATACAGCTACATTTTTATGCATTAAGATATGCATTAAGATAAAAAGCCTTCTGTGTTCCGCAGCCCCCCTTAGCTCCCTCAATATTTACCTGAGCCCCATCTCGATCCAGCAATGAGAACGAGTGCCTTGGCCGTCTGGGACTCTCTCCCCTGATTGGCTGAGATACAGCAATGGCACCATTGGATCCCACTGCTGTCAATCAAAGTCAGTTAGCCAATGAGGAGAGAGACAGGGCAGGGCCGGACCGCAGCTTCATGTCTGAATGGACACAGGGAGCTGCAACGTGGCTCGGCTGCCCATAGTAAGATGCTTGCTGTGGGGGCACTCAACAGGAGGGAGGGGCCAGGAGCACAGAAGAGGGACCTGAGAAGAGGGACCATATTCTTTATGGCGATTGTACCCTTTAGAAATATATTGTGCATATACATTTGCCAATTTATAAAGTTTAATGGGTTTTATGTTGAAAATGTTGCCAGTGTCTTATATTGGCCTGAACAAAATGTTGTGCATTTATTTTAATTTTACCTCACCATTCATAAAGCCTTTTATTTCACCAATCTCCTATTTACCGTTTTCTATTTCAACATTGCAGTTTTCCAATTTAAACTTTAATAAATTGAAAACAAAATTTAATGGTAAAATAAGGTGAAAGAAACAGCAATTATTGCCCTGATCTTTATGAGCAGGACCCAATTTCCAAGCTTGATACAAACAGAAGGCAGAGAACCTTTCTAATATAATGACAACTGCTTCGAAAATTTGGAATTGGAATTAAATTTTAGTAAGTTATTATGGAGAAATATTTTCAGGAAAGCCTAAAACAAAATATAATTTGTTGCTTCACCTCTACCATCAATAAAATACTGTATTTAAAATTAGTAATTCTGTCATATGATTTCAGATTTCAGCCATCAGGTCTGCATATGAATCATTTTCCATTATTTAATTTATATTACATTTATAAAAATGATGGTAAGTCCTGTATCTGTACCATACTAACTAGTTTCCTGAAAGGCCTAAATTAGTAACTGAAAAGTCTTTATTTCAGAATCACTAGAGTCACATTTTGCATGTACCAGCATTTCATGTGAATGATATATTTAATTTTTTTTTTTCTCAGTAAGGATAATGAAGATTATGTTTTTCATTTTGCAATGCTGTTCTCATTGATTTTTTTTGCAACTATTGTACAATGTAATAAGTCTGGTTGGTAAGCCAGGTTCTATTTGTACAGATTTGTTAAAGAAAAATAAATAAACAGCAATCCCTTCCAGGTCAATTATACATTGCAACAATTTTAGCAAAGAAGCATCTTTCCCTGTTTCTGTGCTGTTGCAGTGCTGTTGCTGAAAGTGAGTGTTAAGTGACAGAGTTTGCCTTCTTTTATCATGTGGCTAGTCCAAATCTTGCAAAAATACATTTTTACCATAACAATAACTTACAAAATGGCTTTTGTAGTAGTTATATATTGTGATGTTATGCGAGGCGCGATAATGGACGGGCAATGATGAGGAAGAGATCACAGGAGAGCTCTGACCTGGAACTC
>BLSH010203947.1:48903-60872 GCA_018402905.1 Glandirana rugosa
TATCCACCGTTACTACCCGTGACTATCCTTCGTGACTACCTGTTACTATACAACGTGACTACCTGTGACAATACGACGTGACTAACCGTGACTACCTCAATTTGACTATTAGTCCCGTGACTACTAGTCACGTGACTAACAGCCACATTTACGAGGGACAGTGTCCTATCGGTCTATAGTCGAAAGGAAAGGTGTCTGTGACTGTAGGATCGCCTTTCTTTTACGTCTATTGATCGTAAACAAATACTACCTGTGTCGACTAGTGTACCATTTCCCTAGGACACTAAACGGGAAATGGAACTAGACACTAGTCGACAAAGGCCCCATAAGTTTGCATTACATTATTAACCACTTTCCGACTGGGTTATAGCCGAAAGATGGCTACAGCATGGTCCTCCAGTTCTGGTAGGGCATCTATCGATGTCCTCCCAGAACCCCGGAAACAGCTGATCACAGATCAAGGTAAAGGGCAAATCACAGGATCCCTTTACCATGTGATCAGCTGTGTCCATCATAAACAAATGCTAGTTATCTGCATTTTCTTTCCGCTAGGATGTCAGTGTCTGTGGAAAGGAAAGCTGATATCTGGCTATCCTGTGACAGGGAGCATTTACACCGACAATCAGTGCACTGATCATCAGTGCCCTGATTATCAGTTTAACTCCATCAGTGCCAATCAGTGCAGCATAACAGTGTCCATCAGTGCAACATATCATTGTCCATCAGTGCTTCCTATCAGTGCCCATCATTGCCACCTATGAGTGCCCATCAGTGCAGTCTGTCAGTGCCCATCAGTGCAGCCTCATCAGTGCACATAAGTGAAGATTTTTTTCAAAATTTTCAGTCTTTCTTCATTTGTTAGCAAAAAACTGCAGGCTCCACCACCAAGTATGGAAAATAATGATGTCACAGCTCCTGTCTCCTCCCAACGCGTTTTCCCATAGAATGAAACATCTGGGAATGGAGAGTGGAACTGAGACATCTGTCAATGATCTTTAAAGCGGCTCGGACACCACAAAATAAATGTAAACTATGGTAACCTGGGGTCACTGCACAAAAAAAGATGATAATGACTAGAAAAAGTAGTTAGGAACACCCATTCATGAGTGCTATTTACTCTGTCAAATCTAATTTTAGGAGCTAGAAGGGTATGTTGGTCTAACTCCGATACTTCATGCATATTCTGATCTAACCCTTCAGGAGACTAACCCTTCTAAAGAAATCTGTCTCTCAACATTAGGGATGGGCCGAATGACCCCCTGTTCAGTTCACAACAGAACTTTCGAACATTGGGAAAGTTCGAAACCAAATAACGAACCCCATTGAAGTCTATGGGACCCGAACATGAAAAATCAAAAGTGCCCATTTTGAAGGATTAAATGCAAGTAATTGGGCATACAATGGTTATGGGGGTCCGGGTACTGCCCTGGGGGACATGTATTAATGAAAAAAGTTTGCAAAAAAAGTAATTTTTAATTGAGCAGTGATTTATTGATGCTTAACGTGAAAGCATAAAAATGAAAAATTCCTTTCAATATAGTGGCAGAGGGTCCGCTTAGTCTACCTGTAAAGTGGCACATCTGTACCGTGTATAGAATCTGCTGCAGGAATAATTGCATTTATAAAGCCAAAAAAAGTATTTTTTTCCCCTGCAAACTTCCTTTATTTTGTAAGCAACAGCTTGGGGAGCCAGTCTGTATGATGAGGCCACAATATAGTGCACTGGGAACAAGATTAGAGATTTTTTGGTTAAAATCTGGTGTCTCTTACACAGACTTTGGATAGAAGTACTGGGTGTGGACAAATTGGGCTTTGGGTGTTGGTGGCACCTTCACACCATAACCCATATATGAGTCTTGATGAAAGCAAGAATTGGCCTTGCTGTCAAAAATTGCAATGATATGCACCTGTCAAACAGGTGTGGACAAATTGGTCTTTGGGTGTCGGTGGCGCCTTCACACCGTAACCCCATAGAGGTACTCTCGATGAAAGCAAGAATTGGTCCTGCTGTAAAAAACATTAAATTTGATGCAGCTGTGAAACAGGTGCTGAAAAATTGTTTTTTGGGTGTTGGTGGCACCTTCACACCATAATCCTTTAGAGCTACTCTTTTTTATTTCAATAAACTATTATTTGTTTTGAAGAATTGAACAAAATAAAGCAATCAGAATGTAATGTACTGAATAAGCAATAAACAGTGTATGGTATACAGAACATAATATGCACAGTGTACAGAAGCACATCAAAGTTGTGGGTGTTTATACCGTAATGTACTGGTTATCTATTCAATTTTGGGGGTTTAGAGTAAAGTCAGAGTTGGAATTTAATGCGTGGCATCTATTGTGTATCTTCAGCGTCATCTCCCAGTGCTGTGTGTGGCTATGGAAATGTGCTTAAATGCTGCTTTCCATTGTGCTTCTGAGAAGAACTTTTTTAGATCTCTTTCCCATTTTAAATGGGTATTTGTTTTGCGGAAGACCTGTTTCCTCTGAAGCACGTTGTAAAAGAGTGTTATGCCTTTGGTTTCGGGTGCATGAGATTTGTCGCAGTCCCACATTGGTTGAGGAATTTTGAGTGTGGGAACAGGGTGACTTCTTAGGAACTTTTGTGTTCTTGCGATGGTGAAATGCAGGCTTCTTGGAATATTGTATTCTTCGATCAGCTTATTAATTGTTTTGGGGGTACAGCTAGAGAGAAGGCCGTGCAGTGTGGAGATCCCACAGTCTCGAATTTGTCTTATAGAAATCATGGGCATTGTATTTGCTAATGTACAGGGTGGGCCATTTATATGGATACACCTTAATAAAATGGGAATGGTTGGTGATATTAACTTCCTGTTTGTGGCACATTAGTATATGTGAGGGGGGAAACTTTTCAAGATGGGTGGTGACCATGGCGGCCATTTTGAAGTCGGCTATTTTGAATCCAACTTTTGTTTTTTCAATAGGTAGAGGGTCATGTGACACACCAAACTTATTGGGAATTTCACAAGAAAAACAATGATGTGCTTGGTTTTAACGTAACTTTATTCTTTCATGAGTTATTTAGAAGTTTCTGACCACTTATAAAATGTGTTCAATGTGCTGCCCATTGTGTTGGATTGTCAATGCAACCCTCTTCTCCCACTCTTCACACACTGATAGCAACACCGCAGGAGAAATGGCCCCCAAGGTCTCCTGATCTGACCCCCTTAGACTTTTATCTTTGGGGTCATCTGAAGGCAATTGTCTATGCTGTGAAGATACAAGATATGCAGCACCTGAAACTACGGATACTGAAAGCCTGTGCTAGCATTTCTCCTGTGGTGTAAAATGATATCATTGTTTTATTTGTTGTCATCTACTATTGTGATATGTGTTTGTAAAATGGGGGATATGTACTGTTCAGTTTGGATGCTGCTGTCAGCTGATCCTCTGTGGCATACCCATGTCACTACGGTGTCCTGATGGGATGTTTTGCTCCCCCCGCCGTTGCCTTCTTGGCCCCCACCCGGCTCACAAAGCCCCCCTATCCCTTAGGATTTAGGGGGGCGGCCGTTTGCGGATGTAGTTTGGGTGGAGATGGGATCGGTCCTTTGGGACCTTCCCCCTGCCCGCCTGGCCTGCGTGCCGCTGTGTGCGTCGGTGGGGTGGGTGTGCATGACCGGATCGCATATTGTTATGCGGTGTGGCCGCGCACGCCCACCTCAGGATCCTCCTGTGGCCGGCTTTGTACGTACGTCCCAACTCTGCCTAGTCTGTCAACAACGTCTACCCCGCACATTGCGGCTGTCGACGTCACGACGTAGAAGTCCGCACTGCGCAGGCGCGGGCGTCTTCTTATAATGGCGATGTTCGGCTTTAGCCGCACATGCTGCTCACTTTCGCTGACCGCTGCCGCATCCTTTCCTCCTTCATGGACAGGTATTTCAACTTCTCTTTTTATTGGTATCTGCTTACGCTAACGCTCTGGGTCTTTGATGTGCTTCATTGATGCCCGGCCTTCTTCTGACATATCAGTTGACTAAGTGGGGCACTCTTTTCAAACTACAGCACATGAGCTATCTTCTAGGTTTGGGGCTGTTTGTATGGGTTACACTTTTTAAGTCCATGTCATGGGTAAACATTATTTTAAATTGACTTAGAAAGCTGATATCGAAATCTCTTCAGGGTATGAACAGACCTGGACTGCTCTCTAGGTCAGCCTATAGGTATATATCCCAATTTGCACTATGCTTCCCCTCCCTTTCATTTCAGGGATGGTTTGGCATACCTAGGTATGCCTATGTAACTCTAAAATATTTCTACGCAATATATATTTAATTACTCTAAAACATTAGAGATATATACCAATGCCGAACAGACTTCCAGACAATTGCCTATGAGATTGGGCTAATATTACTATTATCACTATTTCCTCTATTTTTTCTATTTCTTTTGAATTACAGACTCTTGTGACCATATGACCCAGGCCTTACTAAGTGGGTCTGCCAACGATACCTATATAGGAGTTGGGGCTGTCGTATCCTGTTTGGCCAATTTTCTGGGAGGCTCAGTGTTGACTGAGGAGGCAAGGCGGTGGTGATGACTCATTGGGCCACCTATTCACAGGTCGTTCCAGCTAATAGTGGCATCTAAGACTGTCTGTATACATGCATATCATCCTATGTGTCTTCCCTCTTAAGGTACCTTGTAACTCGTCTTGAGGTCTCTTTAGCATTTTTGTGCTTTTGAAAGTATGTTCAAATTTAAATTTTTTGTATTATATTCTAGAATATACTTCTCTATCTGTGCCCCTGAAGAAAGGACAAGATCCTGAAACGCGCCGGGCTTTGAAAACTTTACTTGTATGACTGCATGTATACTATTTTAGGTTTAGGTCTCCACATAGAATAAGATTCCCATATTTCGTACTTTGTATTCTTTTCATCAATTTGCACATGAATCGTAGTTGGGGGCTTTTGGGAGTGTATGCCGATACTACCTTGTAAGGGCGTTCATTTATGTCCACATTGAGGATAACATGCTGTCAAATGACAGCGAGGCGGTGCAGCTCTCGTTCTGGGACAACATCATATGACGTCGTCCCAGAAAGCGTGCAGCGGGCCGACCGTGGTCACGACATGTTGCCAGGACACGGCCCGATCCGGATCTGTGTAAAGAGCTGCGGCTCTTTAACCATGGGATCGGCTGTGACCAATCACAACCCAGTCCCATGTAAACAGAGTGTGTGGTGAGGAGAGCCAATCAGTGGCATCTCCTCACAGTGGACATCTAGGGATGCAATCAGGGTACTGATCATCAGTGCCCTGATTACAATTAACACCACCAGAGCCAGCCATCAGTGCCCACCCCAGTGCCAGCAGTCAGTGCCCACAAGTGCCCAAAAGTACCAGCAATCAGTGCCCACAAGTGCCAGCAATCAGTGCCCACAAGTGCCACCAATAAATGCCCATTAGTGATGCCAGTCAGTGCTGGCTATTAGTGCTGCTTATCAGTGCTGTCCATCATTGCCCATCACTGCTTCCCATCAATGCCACCCATCAATGCCACCCATCAGTGCCACCCATCAATGCCCATCAGTGCCCATCAGTGCCACCTATCAGCACCACCCATCAGTGCTCACCAGTGCCACGATCAGTGCCCACTAATGCCACCTATCAGTGCCCACCAGTGCCACCCATCAGTGCCCATATGTGCCACATATTAGTGCCTCCTCATCAGTGCCCATCAGTGCAACCTTTCAGTGCTCACCAGTGCCACCCACCATTGCCCACCAGTGCCACCTATCAATGCCTACCAGTGCCACCCATCAGTGCCACCTATCAGTGCCCATATGTGCCATATATTAGTGCCTCCTCAGTGCCACCTCATCAGTGCCCATAAGTGCAACCTCATCAGTGCCCATCAGTGCTGTCTACCAGTGCCCGTCAATCTAGCCTACCTGTGCCCATCAATGCAGCCTACCTTTGCCATTCAATGCAGCCTACCTGTGTCCACCAATGCAACCTACCTGTGCAGTGGCGGCTGGTGAAGTTTTAGGATGGGGCGCCAGGCCCCGCCCTTCCTTTTTTGACCCCTCCTACTTCTAATAAGCCCCACCCCTTATAGAATCCACCCACTTCGTCCCCTGTATTCTACATATTGTGTCAGGAGTTCACAGCTCAGCGTCACAGGACACAGTATACAGCTCAGCATCACAGGACACAGTATACAGCTCAGCATCGCAGGGCACAGTATACAGCTCAGCATCACAGGACACAGTATACAGCTCAGCATAACAGGACACAATATACAGCTCAGCATCACAGGACACAGTATACAGATCAGTATCACAGGACACAGTATACAGCTTAGCATCACAGGACACAGTATACAGCCCCAGCATCACAGGACACAGTATATAGCTCAGCATCACAGGACACAGTATACAGCTCAGCATCACCGGACACTGCATGCAGCTCAGCATCACAGGACACTGTATACAGCTCAGTATCACAGGACACAGTATACAGCTCAGTATCACAGGACACAGTATACAGCTCAGCATTACAGGACACAGTATATAGCTCAGCATCACAGGACACCGTATACAGCTCAGCATCACAGGTGGGCTATATAGCAGCCAGAATCACAGGTGGGGTAAATTGCAGCCAATATCAAAGGTGGGGGCACTTTGCAGCCAGTATCACAGGAAGGGGAACGTTGCAGCCAGTATCACAGGTGGGGACACTTTGCAGCCAGTATCACAGGTGGGAGCACTATTCAGCCAGTATCACAGGTGGGGGCACTTTGCAGCCAATACCACAGGTGGGGGCACTTTGCAGCCAGAATCATAGGTGGGGGCACTTTGCAGCCAGTATCACAGGTGGGGGCACTTTGCAGCCAGTATCACAGGTGGGGTACATTGCAGAGACCCCCCCAAGTCAGGACAAGACCCGCACTTACCCCATCCAATATGCAGGCAGGCAGGAGTGTTGCAGAGTTCGGCATATGGACAAACGGGCTGTCAGTCTGCAGAGATTGGCCTGCGGAGAGCGGCTGTCCCCATCAGCTCGTCGGTCACTTGTCAGGGTCTCTGTGGGAGCGGCGGTCAGGTCTTCCGCCACAGTGACTCGCCCACCGCATCCAATCACACTGATTGGCTCAGGCAGCCAATAAGACTATGTGTGTGCATCTGTTCAGCGCACACACATAGTCTTTAATGGTTGACCAATAGGCTCTCTACTTGGCTGTCGGGTGACAGCGAAAGAGGCAAAAAAAAAAAAAGAAAGTCAATGTACTGGCGCCTCCTGTAGGGGCCGGGCTGACTTTTTTTTCTTTTTAGCCAGCGGAGAGGCGGCGCCCAAGCACCCTTTATGCACCAGCCACCCCTGTACCTGTGCCTACCAATGCAACCCATGAGTGCCCACCAATGCAGTCTACTTGAGCCCAGCAATCCAGCCTATCAGTGCCCATCAATGCAGCCTATCAGTGCCCCCCAATGCAGCCTACCTGTGCCCAGCAATGCAGCCTACCTGTGCCCAGCAATGCAGCCTATCAGTGCCCATCAATGCAGCCTATCTGTGCCCACCAATGCAGCCTATCAGTGCCCACCAATGCAGCCTATCAGTGCCAACCAATGCAGCCTATCTGTGCCCAGCAATGCGGCCTACCTGTGCTCACATTGATCACACTCACACACAGCGGCAATCTTCTGCAGTGTCACGGAGCTTTGCTTTGAATTGCCTGGGAGGCGGCAGTATTAAGGTGCCACCTCGTAGAGCAATGGCTACTATGATAGTTGTCATGTCACACTGTTTCAATTTCTCGGCATTGGATCAGTATGACATGACATCTATCATAGGAGCCGCCGGGCTAGGAGGCAGTACTTTAATACAGTGTCCTCCCGGGCAATTCAGACAGAAGGGAGATCGCCGAGGAGAGGAGGGAGGGAGAGGAGGCACATGAACTTTGGCGCCCAGGATCGGCCCCGCTGCAGCCGTAGCTCAAAGTGGCAGGCAGCCTACCGGGACATTTCCCAGTATCCCAGTAGGCCAGTCTGGCCCTGGTTGCTGCTCTGTAGAGGAGGAGAAGATGCTGCTGAGTGCCCCGCCATTACCAGTACACATGTCGAGATACTGTTACCAAGCGGAGAGTATGGTACAGTTCAGAATCTCAATGTTGGACTGGAAAGTCCATGAACCGCCATCAGTCCTGCCCGGGCAGGCTGAAGGAGGTCCTTAATGATACCAGAGTGCGGTATGTACCGAAAGGTAGCCTAGCGCTTTACACAGTGGTAGGCTATGAAGACATTGAGCTCTTGTGTGCCAAGTGTTCCAGTCTAGCTATGAATGTTCAGCTGTGGATTACCTGTGGGCACCGCGGGGAGCCACTACTAGAGATATTTTTGCCAGCCCTGTCCCCACAGGTACTATAAGTGAATTGGGACAAGTGTGTCACCATTCCTGCTCAAGAAGTCTCTGTGAACACTGCTACTGTCACCCTGCTTGCTGAAGTGGCTGCTCTTTCAGCTATCATGACCACTTCAAAGCCAGGCATCGCAGTGATCTCCCAGGGCCGTGGTTGGGCCCACCTGTGTTCCCTGATGATGGAACCTCTCGGGGAGAAGACAACTGAGCCAGATAAGCCTGTTGTGGGTGAAGGCAGTATGCCTGTGGGTACTGTTAAACCTGTAGCCACAAAGGGAGCAGAGTCCAGAAATTCTGCTGCTGCAAATTCAAAGTGTGATCTGCTCCCGGCTGAAGAGTTCTCTACAGAGTCAGGTTCTGATATCCTGTCTGATGAGATCTCTGAATTGTTTCTGACACTGTGTCTTGGCCTGAGAGATGTTCTGAAATCTACATCTTATGTTCCCTGTCGTGCAAGTTCCTTAAAAGAAAAGCGATGGAAGCATTGTGCTAAAACTGTAAAGGTTGATGTATGAAAGCCAGCGGAAATTGCTGGTCCTGTCCTGAATAAAGTGTCCACTGCAATTGTTGTTGCTGTTTCGTAAAGAAGGAAAGTTATGCGTAGTCCGTGCCAGGGGCTAAGAATCCTATTGTCACTAACTTGGGATTATGGTTCCCAGACTGTGTTGTTATTCACAGGTCCAGTCAAGCGGATGTGCAACACTACATTACTACTATCGGATCATCTGGAAAGAGTGTTCAACTACCTGATCCTTGTTACTATTGGTAACACCATTCAGCTATTGAAAGCTTGTGTCAAATCAGCATGGAACACAGTGATGTGCTTAGTTTGGGTGTTTCAGTTCCACAGGAAGCTGCTCTGCATTTGTAAAGTGTTGATGTGGGGACGCTCCTGTCTGTGCTGTTTGCTGCTGAACTGTGCTCCTGATACCAGCAGTTGCAGGAGGTGCCCTGAAACATGACATGTTAGCCTGTTGCCCTGGAATTGCAAGTATGTCTCACTCTGAAAATCGACATGCTGATCTGCTGCCCAGATTGTCAGCATATCTTGTTTCTGTGAGAAAAAGGGATCTCAGTCCCCGACTGTGTTCAAAAATGGCTGAGAAAAGTTCTTCATGATTAAAGTCCCTTGCATGTTTGTATGGCTAAAAGTAATTGTTTAAAAGTAGCCATGCACACAGTTCCAGTGTTTGTCCCTGAGAAGAAGGGAACTTACTGGGAAGTTTGCTGACCATGTTTGTTGCATTTCAAGGAAAGTGCCTATTGGACTTTGGGGCTCCAAGGACAATGGGATATTTAGTTAGTTAGGTAGTTAGGCTGTGCTGTGACCAAGGGGCCAGTCTTTACCTCCAATCTAGATTTCATGGACTACAATAGATATACGTGCACTTTTTTCTCACTGCTGACCATTAGATAGCATGAGCATGCCACTCTGAGTGAGTCCTAAACTCTTGCTTCAACATATTTCAATATAGGATGGTAAGTGAATTTCATTTTCGGATATGCTAAAAATGCTATGGAAAAACGGTGTCACTCTCCTGGGAGTGGGGCCCTGTTTCCACATTTAAATATTTCTAGGTATAGTTATTCGCTAGAAGTGTATATATAGACTAAGATATATTACTGTGTTTACTTTGCACCCTTTTGTTGTTCTCGGCTGAAGGTAGACAAAGGTGTTCCTGCACCCCTTTGCGTCTTCCTCGGATGAGGAGAGACAGGATCTTCATTGTGTACAGTGATGTTTATCTTTAATTGCATTATCCTGTAAATATTAGATAGATGGTTAAGATATAAGGTTGTTGCTTATTGCATTTGTCACTTACTGTCACGTACCTGGTGGTGGAGTCTGCAATAGCCGAGGACAGCCTCTCTTACAACCCTGACTCAGGAACCCCTGATATGGTAGACAGGAAGCTCAAGAGTGCAGGATGGCACGAGTGCTTGACTGGAACACAGGTGCGATGGTTGCTGGCAGGGCAGGTGTTGCAGCGAGCTGGAGCAGAGGAGACACTCCGGGAAACAGCTGGCAAATCACTCTGCAGGGCTGAACCAAGTGGATGATGCTGGACGAGAAGGCTGGAAACAGACTGGAACAAGCAGCAGCCAGACCGAGCAGGAACTGAGGGTATAAGCAGAAGGGTCGTCAGACAGGAGCCGGGTCATCAACAGGCGGGCGGAGAGGTACCAAGGAGCAGGCAGAAGAATCGTCAGGGCAAGCCAAAGGTCAGGGCAGGCAGCAAGTTGCAGTGTCAGAATCAAGCCGGTAATCAAGGAGCAGGTAAAGCAGAAGAACAGGTAACAGGATACACAGGAACGCTGTAGACCAAACAGCATTGATCTCATGTCACTGTCCCGTTTAAATAGTCCTCTTGGCGCCAAGAATAATCACGAACGGGGGTGCGCGCTTCCCAGTCGCGCGTGCGCACGAACGTTCGTGCCGTCCGTTCCTTTGTGCACGCGCCCGCGCACTGTGCTCCTTTGTGCGGCAATACGGGTTCTTCTTCTTTCCTGACATTGCCCCCCCCCAATGGGCAGCCTCCGGATGCCCAAACGGGCCAGTTTTTCAGGATGTGCTCTCTGAAAAGCCTGCATCAATCTGGGGGCATGAACGTTGGTCTTGGGTTCCCATGAACTTTCTTCCGGACCATACCCTTTCCATTTAATGAGGTACTGCACCTGATTACCCCTTTTCCTGCAGTCTAGGATGGATTCAACTTCAAATTCTTCCTCTCCATCAATAATCACAGGTTCGGGTGGTTCGGTGCTTCGTCCTGGAAAGGGATCAGAGGTTGCCGGTTTTAACAGAGTTACATGGAACACTGGATGAATTCGCATAGAGTCTGGTAATTCTAACTCATAGGCCACATCATTAATTCTTCTTTTAACTGGAAATGGTCCAATGAACCGGGGTCCCAGTTTTTTAGATGGGCAAGCTAGTTTCAAGTTTGTGGTAGCCAACCACACTTGCTCCCCTGGTTCCAAGTTCAGCTCACCCCGTCTTTTCTTATCAAACGCCTTCTTGTAATCTTCCTGGGCTTTGGACATCATTTCCTGTAGCAATTTGTTATTGGTGTTAAAGAAGTCCACAGTGTTTTGTACAGCAGGAACTGTACTTTCAGGGATGGAGCTGGGCAGAAAGGATGGATGAAAACCATAATTGGCGAAGAATGGAGACTGTTTGATGGAGGAGTGTACAGAGTTATTATAAGCGAACTCAGCCATTGGTAGTAAGGACACCCAATCATCTTGGGAAAATGAAGAAAAGCATCTCAGATATTGCTCTAAAGTCTGGTTAGTTCTCTCGGTTTGCCCGTTGGATTGTGGATGATAGGCTGAGGAGAATGAGAGTTCAATCTTCAGTGTCTCGCATAACGCTTTCCAGAATCTGGAAGTAAATTGTACTCCTCTATCTGAGACAATGTTGACAGGTACTCCATGGAGCCTGATGACTTCTTTAATAAAGGCTTTGGCGGTTTCAGGGGCAGAAGGTGTGCCCTTCATGGGTACGAAGTGGGCCATCTTAGACAGTCTGTCTACTACTACGAAAATGGAGGAAAATCCTTCCGACAGAGGTAATTCG
>BLSH010203947.1:64531-76006 GCA_018402905.1 Glandirana rugosa
AAAGGAAGATTTCTTACATAAACCTGAAAAACGCGACGTCATAATTGATGTAGAGTGAACACCCAACTTGGCCTTGGACAGACGTTTCGACGTATGATAATCTCTGAAATATCAAAAATCAAAAACCGGATTCGCGTCCTAAAAAGAAGAAACAAAATGTTAATATTCACCGTAAAGTGTGTTCCTGCCTATTTATACTCTATAATAAATGTTAAATGCACACCGCATGGTGGGTTCCCATTCACAGTCCTTTCTTCTTCTTGGGCATAACGGCGTGTTTCCTCGTGTCACGCGCCCGCGCACGTGCTTCCTTGCCTGCCGTGCTTGCAAGCTTCCCGGTCGCGCGTGCGCACGAACGTTCGTGCCGTCCGTTCCTTCGTGCACGCGCCCGCGCACTGTGCTCCTTTGTGCGGCAATACGGGTTCTTCTTCTTTCCTGACACTTACCCTTGGGTGGTACGCCACACGTAAATTGTAAATAATATCTCATATTTATCCGTCCTTGTGTGAAATGCCACTTATAATTGTAAAACAAAGAAGAAAAATCCTGCGCTTAGGCCAAAAACTAAAAACTATAAAGTCTCTAATAGTATGCAGCTTTGCAGACAGGTTCCGGTTCAACCCACAAGTGAGATGTAGTTAATACTGCAGCGCAAAAAGTCCAAATACATTCTTTAGAAGGAAATCCAATGGGAATAGCAAATGCCCACCACCAGAGACACCTCCACACTGATCTCCTTACCGGATCACGGTGACCCCCTATTACGGAGGGTCAGTATATGCCTTGATATTATATGTAATCTCCCCAGCAGCAGTCAGCAGCGATAATCCGGCGAGACAGCTTCATACCAGTGCATCAGCAGCAGTCAAACACCGTTCATGTGAATAAACATAAGAGTGCAATAGTGCAGATGGTACGGACAGTTTTTATTTATATATTTAGTAAAAAATGGTTACTCACATTTAAAAAGATAAAAAACAGCACGTAGGGACACAGCCCCAAGTTAGAGCTCTCCTGGATATAAGCTGGCGTCCAGAGGCAAAGATGGCGTCCGCTACTCAATCAATCCCGGTCACATGCAACTAGAGCGTCTCCTGGCGTCCACCCTACGCGTTTCGTCATCCAATGACGTCGTCAGGGGTGCATCTGCACTATTGCACTCTTATGTTTATTCACATGAACGGTGTTTGACTGCTGCTGATGCACTGGTATGAAGCTGTCTCGCCGGATTATCGCTGCTGACTGCTGCTGGGGAGATTACATATAATATCAAGGCATATACTGACCCTCCGTAATAGGGGGTCACCGTGATCCGGTAAGGAGATCAGTGTGGAGGTGTCTCTGGTGGTGGGCATTTGCTATTCCCATTGGATTTCCTTCTAAAGAATGTATTTGGACTTTTTGCGCTGCAGTATTAACTACATCTCACTTATAATTGTACATAAGTTATGCTCACTTATTTTCGTGTGGAATGCCACATGTATTTGTTATTAACAGTTCATCTTTCCTGTTACCCTTCCCTATCCACATTTTGCCAGGACATCCACTCTCAGGATTGAGAATATATGTTTGTTTTTTACAAACTCCAGGACGTAGTTTCCTTGGCAGGGGGAGATTGTAGCACCCTTGTCCTAAACAGGGCTGCTAGTAAATTTAGTTGTGCTAGGTGATAACTAGCCTGGCTAATTTGTAGTCTTTGATCCACTGATTTCTGTCCTAAGCTTGAGTTTAATTTGTAGTCTCTCTCTTCTGTCAATAGGTGGCACTGTTGCCTTTGGCATTAGGATGATAGAATACAGTGAATTCAGGTTATGAGTAAATATGTTGTCTCAGCCAATCAGCAGGAGTTTTCTTTGGCTGCTGAGCATACTGGGAAAGTCTATTTATTTGGAAGAAGTCAGGTGATCGGGGTTCTTTCCACCCTGGGCTGTGGCCTGGGGGATGTGTGTGGACTAGCAGCTGAGGATTAGGACTGAAGCCTGAGGCCTAGCCACGTGTGCAGAGGCTCAGCCTGAGGGGAGCCAGGTAAAGGAGAAGCAGTCGCCAAAGCGAAGACCACTCCTGTTGCCAGTCTGGGCTCTGACTAAGCCATGCAAGAACATTCACTTTTTTCTTCTTCAACCACTGTGTGGTCATTTTTGCTGTGTGTTTTGGGTCATTGTCATGTTCTAAGGTAAAACTTCTTCCCATTGGCAACTTTTTGACAGAGGGCAGCAGCTTTTCCTTAATAATTTGATGGTATTTTGCACCATTCTTTTTTCTTCTGTGCTGACAAGTGCTCCAGTCCCTGCTGCAGAGAAACACCCCATAACAGGATATTACCATCTGAATGCTTTACTGGTGTTATTTGGATGGTGAGCTGTATTGGATTTCCGTCAAACATCGTTTGGAGTTGAGGCCAAATAATTCAATTTTATTCTCATCTGACCACCTTAAACACACCTTGACGATTCTGAGGTCACAAGGAAAAGGTGTTATGGTCAGATGAAACTAAATTGATCATTTTAAAGGAGGGTGATTCTTTTTCATACTCACTGTATATTAAAGCAGTATTAAACCCAAGACCAAAATTGTAATATATTGCAACTTACCAATTATTAGATGTGGTAGCTGCATTGTTTTAGCTTTTTCCCTCTGTTTTCACCTAGTGATCTGACCAGTAACACACTTACTGGCCAGTATTAGAGTGCCCCCCACTCTGAATGAAAGAGCACAGGGCCACCTTTGGGCAGCAGCTCACACTGCAGTCACACAAGCAGTTACAGCAACATTTTTATTTGATAAAGGTTTTGCATAAATAATTAAAAGCTGATCATTGCAAACACCCCTGTCAAATTATAAATGGTTTGTCTCAACACTCTAACTTGCTAGATTTGTAGGAGAGCTTGTTCTGTTGAAAAACAACAGACTTACTGGCTGGATCACCATATGAAAATAAAGGAGAGAAAGCCTAAAAAATAAAACAAATGCAGCCACCGTATCTAAAAAAATTGTAAGCTGCAATATAATAAATGGTTACTTTTGAGTTTAACCACTACAGATCCGCGCTATAGCCAAAAGACGGTTACAGTGCGGACCTGAATCCCGGGGACACGTCCATGGACGTCTGCCCCTTTGCACGCTTCCGGCGCACCCTCACAGCCACCGGTTGCACACTCTTGCACCTGCCACACACTGCGTGAGCGTGCCCCCGGGTTGGGCGGACTCAATGTCTGCCGGCGACCCACGATCGCCTAACAGAGAGGCAGTATGGGGAACCACCAATGTAAACATGGTGGTTTCCCATTCTGTCAGGAGACATAACAGAGATCTAGTGACCCCTGTCATCAGGATCACTGAGATCTGTTATGTGCCTGCCAGCCCAGCCCCACACAGTTAGAACACAATGAGGGAACACATTTAACCCCTAGATCACCCCTAAAAAATGCATTGGATCTGTTATTCACGCCTTGTATTCGTCTATTCTAATTCATATTGGAATAAATTTATAACTGGACAATTAATTACTGGTGTGGTGCTTCAATCCCAGATTTATTATTTATAAGCCAAGGATACTGTGGGAATCTTTTGGTAAGGGGAAGTCCAGAATTCAGATACCATGTTCAAATACTATAACAATATCTATAATAATAGAATACCACTAGTGCACAAGTGCTACTTTTCTGTTTCCCCTTAAAATACAAATCTGGCTGGTGTTCTAGCTTAACCCTACATTACTAAAAGAAGAGCATTTTTGATGGAGAGTTCCCCTCACTTCCTGACTGATAAAACCACTGTCACAAAGACAAAAAGTGATAGAAATCCCCATAATGGAGCCCTGGATAGCAGTAAAAAACAGACAGGAATTATAATCCTTCTCCATTCAAAGCTGGACATGCACTTCAAGATCATTTACCCTAGTGTCTCAATTTACACTGCCAGCTGCCACACAGGGGGTCACATTTTGTAATTGGTCCCGTGATTTGTAATCAGGGGTCCCCTGAAGTAAGATGAAGTCTTTCTAATTGGCAGACAGACAGCAACTGATAACAGTCTGACAGAGGTTCCAACACAAATCATTTTGGCTAGAATTAAGCCTTAGCTGTGAAATTCTTTAGTTTAATATATTAATTTGTTCTATCTAATATCCATTATTCCAATGAGCATCAACACTTTTTATTAATTCAACACATGTTTGGTGTTTTATGATGACTGTATTTTATGATTGTTGATGGTTACAATCCCCATTTTTGATGGTTGTATAGATCTATGAGCTCTTTTAATCTATCTATGTAATAAAGTTCTTGTTTTGTACTTAATTTTGCTACCTCATTCTTTATATACACAGCTGTTAAAGTTCCTAATTACATTTGGGGTGGTGTTCTTCCCTTTCTATCTATTTATACTTATCTTAGGTTGGCCATTATTGGAAAGATGACAAGGTTTTAAGCAATATTCTTTAGTTAAATAACCACTAATCACTAGGGATGGGAGAATGGTTTGGTACGAGCATGAGTTTGGGCCAAACATCGGCTGTTCGCCAAACAACCGTTTGACCATTTGTTCGGCCCGCCGAATGACCATAATGCACTGCACATAACGCACAGTGCATTGAAAGCCCTGATTGGCTGAAGCAGTGAAAGCTTGGCCCAATCAGGGCGCAGAGTACTGTCAGAGCCATGATTGGACACTGTCATGATAACTGTATCCAATCATGGCTCATTGCTCTTGGCCCCACACTATAAAAGTATTATTTCAATAGCGGCCATTTTCAGTGTGATATTGGTGTGGAGAGAGATAGAACAGGGCTCTGTTCAGTGCTACTAGACAGTTAGTGTGCTATTGTGATTCTATTGTCAGTGTAGACTATTAGTTTAGTGTCACTCTAGGGATAGTCAGTGTGAGTGTAGTGATGACCATTCACCTGTACATTAGTGTGCAGCTAGGTAGAGTTCAGATAGTGTTAGTGTAGTGTAGTGACGTGTCCTTCATCTTTACATTAGTGTGTATATAGAGTAGGGGCAGTTCAGATAGTGTGTTTGTAGTGTATTGACCATCATTCATGTTTGCATTAGTGCGCATCTAGGGACAGTTCAAATATTTCATTGCGTTACTGCAAGTTTAACTCCATATATTTCTGTGTGTTACTGCAAGTTTAACGCCATATATTTCTGTGTGTTATTGCAAGTTTAACGCTATATAGTGCTGTGCGTTATTGCAAGTTTAATGCCATAAAGATCTGTGCTTTACTTCAAGTTTAACGCTATATAGTTGTGTGTATTACTTCAAGTTTAACACCATATAGTTCTGTGCGTTACTGCAAAATTAACATCATATAGTTCTGTGCATTACTGCAAGTTTAATACCATATATTTCATTGTGCTATTGCAAGTTTAACACCATATAGTTTGTGCGTTACTGCAAGTTTAACGCCATATAGTTCTGTGCCTTACTGCAAGTTTAACGCCATATATTTCATTGTGTTACTGCAAGTATAATACCATATAGTTTTGTGCGTTACTGCAAGTTTAACGCCATATATTTCTGTGTTACTGCAAGTTTAACGCCATATAGTTCTGTGCATTACTGCAAGTTTAACGCCATATATTTCATTGCGTTGCTGCAAGTTTAACGGCATATAGTTCTGTGCATTACTGCAAGTTTAACGCCATATATTTCTGTGTTACTGCAAGTATTACACCATATAGTTATGTGCGTTACTGCAAGTTTAACGCCATATATTTCTGTGTTACTGCAAGTTTAACGCCATATAGTTCTTTGCATTACTGCAAGTTTAACACCATATATTTCATTGCGTTGCTGCAAGTTTAACGGCATATAGTTCTGTGCATTACTACAAGCTTAATGCCATATATTTCATAGCGCTACTGCAAGTTTAACGCCATATAGTTCTGTGCGTGACTGCAAGTTTAACGCCATATAGTTCTGTGCGTTATTGCAAATTTAACGCCATATATTTCATTGCGTTACTACAAGTTTAACGCCATAAAGTTCTGTGTGTTACTGCAAGTTTAACGCCATCTATTTCATTGCACTACTGCAAGTTTAACGCCATATAGTTCTGTGCGTCACTGCAAGTTTAACTCCACATAGTTCTGTGCGTTACTGCAAGTTCAATGGCATATATTTCATTGTGCTACTGTAAGTTTAAGGCCATATAGTTCTGTACGTTACTGCAAGTTTAACGCCATATATTTCATTGCGTTACTGCAAGTTTAACACCATATAGTTCTGTGTGTTACTGCTAGTTTAACGCCATATATTTCATTGCGCTACTGCAAGTTTAATGCCATATAGTTCTGTGCGTTACTGCAAGTTTAACTCTATATAGTTCTGTGCTTTACTGCAAGCATGTCTCCAGACCTAAACCCTATTGAGCATCTGTGGGCATCCTCAAACGGAAGGTGGAGGAGCGCAAGGTCTCTAACATCCACCAGCTCCGTGATGTTGTTATGGAAGAGTGGAAGAGGACTCCAGTGGCAGCCTGTGAACCTCTGGTAAACTCCACTCCCAAGAGGGTTAAGGCAGTGCTGGAAAATAATGATGGCCACACAAAATATTAACACTTTGGGCCTAATTTGGACATTTTCACTTAGGGGTGTACTCACTTTTGTTGCCAGCGGTTTAGACATGAATGGCTGTGTGTTGAGTTATTTTGAGTGGACAGCAAATTTACACTGCTATACAAGCTGTACACTCACTACTTTACAATGTAGTAACGTGTCATTTCTTCAGTGTTATCACATGAAAAGATAAAATAAAATATTTACAAAAATGTGAGGGGTGTACTCACTTTTGTGAGATACTGTATTTCAAGTTTAACGCCATATAGTTCTGTGAGTTACTGCAAGTTTAACGCCGTATCATTCATTGCACTACTGCAAGTTTAACACCATATATTTCTATGCATTACTACAAGTTTAACGCTATATAGTGCTGTGCGTTACTGCAAGTTTAACACCATATATTTCATTGTGTTACTGCAACTTTAACGCCATATAGTTCTGTGCATTACTGCACGTTTAATGCCATATATTTAATTGCGTTACTGCACGTTTGATGCACTATGTTGCAGTATATTGTCGTGTATCCGTGGAGTGAGTCTGTGTAGTGCGTACTCAAATTAGAGTGCACCAAGCACCACTTTCCATTGATTAAAGTGCTTCCACGTACTCATTGACATATCTTTATTACACTTGGCTAATAAGTACCCCCCCATCATGTCATGGAGGACAACAAGGAGAGGCAGATGTTCCCATGGCACTGTAAGGGGTCCAGCAGCATATGTGTCCACAGGCAAAGGTGAACATGGTCATTCCTCAGGCAGGGCATCCTTTCCTCTGTTTAGTGATGTTGCCCATGCTATCCAGGCAGAGCATGCTGAGGGGGTGGTGGACTGGCTTACTAAACCGTCCTCATTCTCTTCATCCTCCGCCACCCAAGCAGAGACTAGTACACAGTCCTCTGCAACTGCCAGAGTGGCTAAACCTGCCTACTTGTCCACAGCTATTCCTGCTATAACCTCAGCGTCAGGCATGGAGGAGTAAGCTGAGTTATTTGAACACAGCATTAGCCACTTGCTCCTTGATGATGCACAGCCATTACTCTATTCAGATGTTGGTTCTGAGGTTGAGGAAGGCAGGAACGTGAGCCTACAGAGAGGGGAGAACACTAGTACACAAATTGGCATGCATGTTCCCCCAGCCACAGCGTATTGCCAAGTTGTTTGTTTGTTTTTTTTTTCTAATTGGGGTAGCTCTCAAAATATTGAGGCATATTAAAAAAAACAAGTATACCAATGGCTGTGTGAGGCCGGTCTAAATGTCTATTCTGCACAAGGTACAGACAAGTCTTGTGGAATCCATGCCTGGTTCATTTTAATAAACGTTAGCTTGTCCATGTTGGCTGTGGATAGGCGGCTTCGCTTGTCTGTAATAACGCCCCCTGCCGTGCTAAACACACGTTCAGACAATACACTGGCTGCAGGGCAGGCCAGCACCTCCAAGGCATAAAGGACAAGCTCAGGCCATGTGCCCAATTTGGAGACCCAGAAGTTGAATGGGGCAGACCCATCAGTGAGTACGTGTAGGCCTGTGCAGACATACTGTTCCACCATGTTGCTGAAATGCTGCCTCCTGCTAAGACGTTGCCTATCAGCTGGTGGTGCTGTTTGTTGTGGCGGGATGCTGACAAAGCTTTGCCACATTTCGGCCATGCTAACCCTGCCTTCTGAGGTGCTGGTGGTGCCACAGCTGCGTTGACGGCCTCTTCCTCCTCCTCCTCTGCCTACGCCTTGTGCTTCCACTGAGCCCCCCGTGTCATTTGGGAATGCCCTCAGCAGCGCGTCTTCCAGTGTGCGCTCGTAGTCGTGAATTTTCCTTTCACGCTCCAGTGAGGGAATTAAGAACGGCACGTTGTCCTTGTAACGGGGATCCAGCAGGGTGGCCACCCAGTAATCAGAACAAGTTGCAATGTGGGCAACTCGGCTGTCATTGCGCAGGCACTGCAGCATATAGTTGGCCATGTGTGCCAGGCTGCCCAGAGGCAAAGACAAGCTGTCCTCTGTGGGAGGTGTATCATCTGTGTCCTCCGTATCCCCCCAGCCATGCTCCAGTGATGCCACGAGCTGCGTTGGGTGCCACCCTGCTGCGGTTCCTCCTCCTCATGATCTTCCTCGTCCTCCTCATAATCCAGAACTGTGCCCTGGCTTGAATATATTTTACCTGGCCTATGCTGGTGCAGGAACCCACCGTCTGAGCCACTTGTGAATGACTGGCCTGATAACCATGGAAATGACCCCTCTTCCTCCTCCTCCTCCTCATCCTCCTGTGCCACATCCTCTTCCATCATGGCCCGAAGTGTTTTTTCAAGGCAACATAGAAGTGAGATAGTAAGACTGAGAACAGTGTCATCAGCACTGGCCATGTTGGTGGAGTACTCGAAACACCGCAATATGGTACACAGGTCTCGCATAGAGGCCCACTCGTTGGTGGTGAAGTGGTGCTGTTCCGCAGAGCGACTGACCCGTGCGTGCTGCAGCTGAAACTCCACTATTGCCTGCTGCTGCTGCTCACACAGTCTCTCCAGCATGTGCAAGGTGGAGTTCCACCTTGTGGGCACGTCGCATAGGTGGCGGTGAGCGGGAAGGCCGAAGTTCCGCTGCAGTGCAGACAGGCGAGCAGCAGCAGGGTGAGAATGCTGAAAGTGCGCACAGACGGCCCACACTTTCTGCAGCAGCCCTGACATATCCGGGTAGTTTTTTAGAAATTTCTGCACCACCAAATTCAGCACATGCGCCAGGCAAGGGATGTGCGTCAAACTGGCTAGGCCCAGAGCCGCTACGAGATTTCGCCCATTGTTGCACACCACCAGGTCGGGCTTGAGGCTCAGTGGCAATAACCACTCATCGATCTGTTGTTCAATGCCCGTCCACAGCTCCTGCGCAGTGTGGGGTTTATCCCCCAAACATATCAGTTTTAAAACAACCTGCTGTCGCTTCCCCCTGGATGTGCTGATGTTGGTGGTGAAGGTGTTATGCTGAGCGGATGAGGAGGTGGTAGAGGAGGAGAAAGCACAGTAGGAGGAGGAGGCAACAGGAGGCAAAGAAAAATGCCCTGCAATCCTCGGTGGCGGAAGGACATGCGCCAAATAGCTAGCCGCCTCAGACCCACCCACCACTACATTTGCCCAGTGTGCAGTTAGCGAGATATAGTGTCCCTGCCCGTGCTTACTGGTCCATGTATCAGTGGTTATGTGGACCTTGCCACAGATGGCGTTGCGCAGTGCACACTTGATCTTGTCCCCGACTTGTTTGTGCAGGGAAGGGATGGCTCGCCTGGAAAAGTAGTGGTGGCTGGGAACCACATACTGTGGGACAGCCACCGCCATCAGGTTTTTAAAACTGTCTGTGTCCACCAGATGGAATGACAGCATTTCAAAGGCCAGGAATTTGGAAATGCTGGCATTTAGTGCCAGGGATCATGTGTGGTTAGGGGGTACTTCCTCTTTCTTTCCAGTGTTTGGGAGATGGAGAGCTGTAAGCTTCCATGGGACCATGTGGAAATGCTTGGGGATGGTGGCGGACATGGTGGCGTTGCTGTCACATGCTCTGTTTGCTGGGTGATAGGTGACACTGGCACTGTAGAGGTGGAGGAAGAGGCCGAGGCAGCAGCAGAAGAGGAAGCAGGAGGAGGCCGAGACCTTTCTTGGATTTTGAGGCAATTATTCCAATACAGCTTGTGCCTTGAATTTAGATACCTGATCATGCAGGTTGTGCTCAGGTTTAGAACATTTAGGCCTCGCCTCAGGCTATCATTGCACAGCGTGCAAATCACTTGTGTCTTGTCGTCAGCACATTGTCTGAAGAACTGCCACGCGGGGGAATGCCTTTGAGCTGCCTTTGGTGTGCTAAGTCCCTGGTTGCAGTGGGTAGTAGCAGGCCTACTGTCTAGGGGACGCTCGCTCCGCTTTTGCAACCTGCTTCCTCTTTTGCTGTGCTGGTGCCTCTGTGCGACCACCATCTCTTTCTCCAAACTGCACATGTCACTCGCATGACCCTCATTCCATGTGGGGTCTAGGACCTCATCATCCTCCTCCATATCATCTTCCACCCACCCTTCACCACTGCCCTCCTTGTCAGTCTGCACGCTGAGGAAAACTGCAGCAGTTGGCACCTGTGTTTTGTCATCATCAGAGATGTGCTGCACTGGTGTTTCCATGTCCTCATCCTGCAACAGAAGTGGTTGGGCATCGGTGCACTCAATGTCTTCCACTTCTGGGGCAGGGCTATGTGGATGGCCCAAGGAAAGCACACCAGGAAAGTCATCAAAAAGCATAAGAGTCTGTTGCATGACTTGGGGCTCAGACTGCTTGGCTAATTTACAAGGGGCTGAGGTGAAAGACAGATGGCCCTGGTGTTCAGGTGCCAACTCTGAGTTTTCATCAAGGGACCAGGAGGGAGACAATGTGAAGGAACTGGAGGCATTGTCAGCCACCCAATCTACTATCACCTGTACTTGTTCTGGCCTCACCATTAGTTGACCATTCGGGCCTTCCATATAACATTGAAGGTTCTGTCGGCTACCTGAGGAAGGTGTTTCACTTGTGCATGTAGTTGGCACAGATAGACCACGTCCTCTCCTTCTAACAGGAGCTTTAATAACACCACCAACACCAGCAGCACCAGCGGCACCATGACCACGTCCCTTATTTGACGCTCTCCTCATTCTGCCCGCAAATGTATTATGTAGCACTATTTAAGTATTTATTAATACAAAAAAAAATTAATAATAAATTCTTCTTCTACAGGAGCAGCAGGAACCTCTCCCTATAGAACTAGGAGATGATTTTAGAACAATAATCTCTCCCTTACAGGAGCAGCAGGAACCTCTCCATTTAGAACTAGGAGATGATTATAGAACAATAATCTGTCCCTTACAGCAACAGCAGGAACCTGACCCTATAGGAGTAGGCGAT
>BLSH010203947.1:84227-96549 GCA_018402905.1 Glandirana rugosa
GAGAACTACTTTCGTTCTTGATCGGACCCTACCAGAAACCCACAATTAACACAGGTATTTTTGAAGTGGTTTTTGTAAGAAGGTCTAATTTACTTTAGTTGTGGGTGTTGGAATCCGTCGGATCTTCAGGACGTCTCTAAGGTGTAGGGTTTTTGGGGGATTAGACACTGTAGTCGTAGTCCCCGAACTATCGAAAACCATTAGGTCCTGATCTCAACTCGCTTGGAGACCTTCAAGCCCAAGACGACCAGGCAGGCTTGAAGCCCTGTTTCAGGCCCAGGCCCAGGCCTGCCTTGGGCTTGCTAGCGTGCCTGTTGCTTGGTGCGATCGTTCGGGTTCCGTCCGGACCCGGACCCGGACTTTGTCCCGAAGTTCGGACGGACCAGCAGAACCCGAACTTCCAGAGGTTCGCTCAACTCTAGTCCTGGATTACCAAAAGCTATCAAGCCCCTGATGCTGATGTCACAGATTAGGGGGTTTTTGGGATGTGGAATCTCTGCAGGACTTCTAGGCTGCCTAAGGTTGTGGGTGTTGATTTCATTTAATCTGGAAGAATGTTTTTGGTGAAGTTTTTATGGACACAATTAACACCCAAAGACCATCCCAGGCTAGTTCTTGCTTTCATCAAGAGTACCTCTATAGGGTTTACGGTGTGAAGACGACACCGACACCCAAAAAACAATTTTTCATAATCTGTTTGACAGCTGCATCAAATTTTTTTTTTTTAAAGCAAGACCAATTCTTGCTTTCATCAAGAGTACCTTATATAGGGTTATGGAGTGAAGGCACCACCGACACCCAGAGACCAATTTTTCAGCATCTGTTTGACAGGTCCATATAGTTGCAAATTTTCACAGCACGGCCAATTCTTGCTTTCATCAAGAGTACCTCTATAGGGTTATGGTGTGAAGGCATCACCGACACCCAAAAAACAATTTTTCCACACCTGTTTGACAGGTGCATATCATTGCAATTTTTCACAGCAAGGCCAGTTCTTGCTTTCATCAAGAGTACCTCTATAGTGTTACAGTGTGAAGGCACCGCCGACACATGAAAAACAATATTTCAGCACCTATTTGATAGCTACATAAAATTTAATTTTTTTACAGCAAGGCCAATTCTTGCTTTCATCAAGCGTACCTCTATAGGGTTATGGTGTGAAAATGCCACTGACACCCAAAGACCAATTTTTTCACACCTGTTTGACAGGTGCATTTCATTGCAATTTATGACAGCAAGGCCAATTCTTGCTTTTATCAAGAATACCTCTTATAGGGTTACAGTGTGAAGGCACCACCGACACCTGAAGCCCAATTTTTGAGGCACCCGTTAATTCTATTCAAAGTCTGTGGAAGAGACACCAGAATTTATCCAAAACAATTCTAATCTTGTTCTCAGTGCACTACATTGTGGCCTCATCATACAGACTGGCTCCCCTTGCTGATGTTTGTTGCTTACAAAATACACGATACAGATGAGCCACTTTAAAAGTAGACTAAGGGGACCCCCCAGGCACTATCTTGAAATAAATTTTTAATTTCAATGCTTTCACTTTAAGCATCAATAAATCACTGCTCATTTAAAAATAATGTTTTTTACAAACTTTTTTTTCCATTGACACATGTCCCCCAGGGTAGGGCCCAATTAGTTGCATATAAGCCTTCAAAATGGGCACTTTCGATTTTTCATGTTCGGGTCCCATAGACTTCAATGGGGTTCGTTATTCAGTTCTGAACTTTTCCGATGTTCGAAAGTTTTGGTGTGAACTGAACAGGGGGTCATTCGGCCCATCCCTACTAATCACCAGTGACTGAACACTAGAGAAAAATGTTGTAGTTATTTTATGCAACTTTTGGGATGATTAGTGTTCTGATTCTTTATTCTTTGATTAGTCACTTAGATTATAATTATTATGAATGTTTAATTGTGATTTGTTCTCAAAATTGCTCTCAAAATTGTCTGCTGTACAGAATTGATTTTATTGATATCATTTGTTTTCTATGTTGTTGGTGATCACATTTGAACCTAAAAGGTTTTGCGGTTGTCCTTCAAATAACCAAAAAATATCTGTCTAATCATCTCTGAATTTTCCCAGAAATTAACAGCCAACTTTAGGATACCCACAGATATGAGATGACATTTCTTTCATGTGAAACTGTTGGCATAAAACCCAAATAATTTTTTTAATTTTCATTTTCTATTTGTTTAACCCAGTAGGTATAACAGCTACTTTTTCTTTTATTTAGGCCAGTGTTTCTCAACCTTTTTCCATCGCGTTACCCTTTAAAATGTTGCACAATCTTGAGGCACCCCATTCAAAAATGTAAAAAGCTAAACTAATAGTTTAACATAATACAGGATCATCCACACACATAGGACATTCAATAGTAGAGGTGATTTATTCTTACAAAGCAAATACACCTTTGCACACTGATACTGACTGATATTCCAGCTTTTCTGTTCTTCTTCAGTTTCCCTCACTCAGTTAACATGACACCAGTGCTAAATGTGAGGGGCAAGCAAGGGGCAAACAAGGATGTTGTGCAGAAGTTTTCCTTATCAACCAAAGACATAATCGCTTTTTAGTATGCTGGCCTACATGGTGCCCAAGGTTGTAATGCTGCACAATAAAAACCTGAAGCCTTTTGTAACAAAAATGGCAAGCTTAATCTACCCCCTGATTTGACAATTTTTGGGCTTTTTGCCAAGGCACCCCTGAAGAGCCCAGAAGGCACCCCAAAAAGCTGATTTAGGCTATTGGATGCATCTGAACTGTTCTGCTTTCTTTCTTCTCCTCCACTGCACTCCAAGTTGTACAATTGATGGACTGGCAGGAAGTAATTCTCAGGATCATAGTGGAATGTGGCACTGCATACACAAACTGCTACCTATTGATGGCGTTGGATGACATTGAAAAGCATGGGACTGGGGTGAGTGTCATTAATACTGCATATGGAATGCAGATGGAATGCAAATCATGCACTTATGTTTTTGATGTTCTGATTCCTGTATTAGTCCTTTATAATCTGTTCTTGGCTTGTGAAGATTATCTATGCTGGGGGGAATTGTTTCAGAGGCATTTTATAGTAAAAAATTAAATATTATTTCTGGTGGCTAAGACTTTATATATGTGGATTACTTAGCATGGTGGGAATATTTAAAGCTCAGCTGTCAGATTACCAGCTGAATTCTGTGCAGATATAACAGGCACACATTAGTGCAGCTCTGCATTAATTAATACACCATTACCTGAATTTTTTTTTTTTTTCAATAATTGTTTATTTGGAAAAATAAAGACAATATAAACAGGTTTAAGCAGTACAAATCAGAATACAGTGCTCACAGATCAACAAAGACATGGGTGGACACACAATATAGGCTACATTCTGATATTACTAACATTGGACCGCTTCCGACCATCCGCACTAGGGGTCTTCGGCAGGTCCCGTTGAGGGCAGCTTCCACGAGGGGAGCCCCCTTCCCGTACACAACTAAGGCCATATCATGGTTACCCGTAACACTAACTCATAGCACCGTATAAATTAGTAAAATATAATAAAATAAGTGGGGGAACAGAAAAGAAAAAGAGAAGGAGAAAAGAAACAGAGAAATATAAGAAAACTCAAGAGAGAGGGAAAAGAGTACAGGGAGATGAGGAGGGGAGTGGTCCCACTCCCAGCTCAATCGTGCACATGTAAATAGAATTCCTACTATTCAATTATACCCATTTATACCACTGTCATAACTTCTGCATATTTAGATGAATACTTAAATGCAAACCAGCAGGACCATATTTTCGAGGATAGAGCGGATTTCCCCCCCAGATCATAAGTTAGGTCTTCCATGCGATAAATAGTATCGATTACCTGAAACCATTGTTTAATAGAGGGGATGGTAGGCTGTTTCCAAAATTTAGGTATTAACGATTTAGCTGCATTAAGCAGGTGGGGGGTAATCGATTATTTATATCGTCCTGCTGGTTCAGTCGTATAGTGAAAAAGCATTAGCCAGGGGTCAAACAATATAGGTATACCCTGAATAATTTCAACCCACCGTCTGATTTCCAGCCAGAATGGTTGTATAAGCAGGCAAAGCCACCAGATGTGGGCATGGGTGGCTTTCTCCCCACATCCCCTCCAACAAAGTGGTGATAAGTCGAGGAAAAACCTATTGAGTGTTATTGGAGAATAATGCCACCTAGACAAAAGCTTATAGTTGGATTCAGAAATTTTTGAAGAGATAGAGGACGATTGAGTCAACAGTAGAGTGGCTGAACGTTGCTTATCCGTTAATGGGAGATTCAAATCCGCTTCTCAATTAAGTAGAAATGACGGCCAGAGGCCCGATTGTAAGGCTTGAATGGCTTGGTAGCATAAAGAGATGGTTCTCCAGGGTGGTTGGGCCATTGCGAAAGTGGATTCCACCGGGTTAAGGTCTGAGAACGACCTAAGTGGTTTTGGCAAAGATTTGACAAATTGCGTCAGTTGTTGATGTCTCCAATTTTCCATTCGCGGGAGGGTGGAAGAGGAAGACTGTGTTGACAAAGGAATAATCCCAGATGAAGACGTGCAGTGGTGGAGAAGAGCCTGGGGTTGTGCCAACCATGAGCAGAACTTTGGGTTATCCTCCCCGGGTGGGAAGAAGGCATGTCCAGTGATGGGCATCAAGGGTGAATTGTAATGCCACTGGTTTTTTTTATGCATCAGGTCCCATACATCTAGAGAGGATCTAGTCAATGGAGAGGTGAGCTCCGACAAGTGCCTATAAGATCTAGGTATCCAGATTTGAGTGAAGAGATCTTTCCCACTTAACTCACATTCTAAATTGACCCATAATTTGTTGTACTTCCAGTCAGCCACCCTGGCTAGGATAACCGCTTGGAAGTACGACTTAAAGAGAGAGAGTCCCCCAAGACTCCTAGGTTTGTGGAGACATTGTTTAGCTATGCGAGGGTGGCGGTGATTCCAAACATATTTGGTTATGAGGGTAGATATTGTAGAGAAAAACCCTGGGGGAATTTTGTATGGAATCATCTGAAACATAAAGAGCAGCCTGGGTAGTAAGTTCATTTTTATCACATTTATCCTCCCTAACCATGTATGCGCAAGGTGAGTCCACTTATTCAAGTCGCTCCTAATGGAGTTTAATAATGGGATATAATTTGCCCTAAATAAACGAGATGGGCTCGGTGTGAGAGAGATTCCAAGGTATTTGAGTGTAGCAGGTTTCCAAGGAAAAGGTAAAGAGCGCCTCAGTTGTGTAGCCGGTGGCGAGGGGACTGAGATGTTTAAAATTTCAGATTTTGCCGAATTAATATGGAAGTTGGAAATTGCGCTATATGTCCCAAACGCCTGCATTAGGTTGGGGATACTGACCAAAGGTTGTTGGATATAGAAAAGGATGTCGTCTGCATACGCAGCATATTTATGCTCCCGCGATCCTACCCAATTACCATGAATATCGGGGGTTTGTCTGATAGTCAACAAAAGCAGCTCTAGGGAAAGAGCAAAAGGGATTGGGGAGAGCGGGCATCCTTGACGAGTGCCGTTGTACAGCGTAAACAGCTCGCTCAGTGTCCCATTGATTCGCAGTTGGGCCGTGGGGTAGTTATATATGGCTGCTATCATTTGCTGCATTTTGGGTCCTATACCAAAGGAGGAAAGTGTCGCCTTTAAGTAGTCCCAGACCACCCTGTCAAATGCTTTCTCGGCGTCTGTGGACAGCAACAGGGTGGGCTGGGACAGCGCTCTAATGTATGAAATAAGGGCTATCGTCCTCAGGGAATTATCTTGCGCCTCACGTCCCGGAATAAAGCCACATTGATCCTGTGAAATCAGCTGAGGGATGAATGGTAAAAGTCTGTTGGCTATTACCTTTGTATATAGTTTAGCATCAATGTTTAAGAGAGAAATGGGGTGATAACTACTACACGAACTGGGGTCTTTCCCCGGTTTGGGTAACACTGTAATGTGTGCATGTAACGTTTCTGGGCGGAATAGGTCTCCGCTAGTTGTCCTATTTACATAGTTAGAGAGGTGGGGTAGTAGGATTTTAGAGAAGGCACGATAGTACGCGACTGTCAGGCCATCTGGGCCAGGGGCCTTTCCCGCGGCTAGTTATTTCAGCGCATCGGAGAGTTCAGAAATAGAGATGTCTGCTTCCAGTTCCTCTAGGGCAGAGAGGGGTAATTTTGGCAAGTTAGCTTGGGTTAAATACTGTGTGATTTTCGTGGCCCATTCAGAGGGGTCTCCTATACTATCTGGGACGTGATATAGGCATTGGTAAAACGCATGGAATTCCTTAGCTATGGCCTTGGTCTCATATACCATCTCATCTGTGGGAGATTTAATTCTAGCTATGAATGAGGCCAATTTCTTTTGTTGTAAAGAACGTGCCAATAATTTACCAGATGTATTTCCCCACTCGTAAAATTTCTGGGAGATTTTCCTGCATGTATCTTTTTGCTGTAATTGTAAAATGTCCCTCAGTTCCTCACGTTTCAGTGTCAGGGAGTGTAGGAGAGTTGGGGAGCTATTTGTTTTGTGATTTTTTTCTAATTCCGCAATCTCAGAGATCAAATGGGATTGTCTTCTAATTTTTTCTTTATTTTTCCTCGAGCCCAGTTCTATCAATTTACCTCTAATGTGTGCCTTGTGGGCTTCCCAAAGTACGCCTGGGGAAACCCCAGGGGTAGAGTTTTCTTTAAAATATATGGCGATACCCTCCTCTATGGTCGCCTTGTCTAAATCCTCCCGTAGTAGAGTGTCATTCAGCTTCCAGTTGTTAGGTCTATGTGGGAGGTCTGGCACCTGAAGGGAGAGGCAGACTGGGGCATGATCTGAGTATACCAATGTGTCAATTTTCGTGCCCACCACTAACTTCAAATGATGATGATCTATAAAGATGTAATCGATCCTAGAATAGGAATCATGCAAGTTGGAGTAGTGGGTAAAGTCTCTCTCCGATGGATGTCCCACCCTCCACGTATCCATCAACTGGGACTCTAGTAGCCACTTACGCAAGTTGGTCAATTTCCTGTGTGGAACGTGTGATGTGCCTGCGGAGGTATCTAATTTAGGTTCCAGTGGGTCGTTCAGATCCCCTCCCAATATGACACATCCAGCCGCAAAATCTCTAAGGGTGGCCAAAATGGAGGACAAAAAAGATGTGGCGTTATGGTTAGGAGCATAGGCTGTAGCCAACGTGCATTGCATACTACCCAGGCTGCCCTTGACAAAAATGTAACGACCATTCTTATCTACCAATGTCTCCCCTATCGTAAAGGGGGAGTCTCTGTGAATACCTATAGTGACCCCTTTAGATTTCCTAACATCGGAGAGACTGTACAGCCAGGTAGGGTAAGACGGAGAGAACAGTTTCACATTAGTAAAAGGGGTGAGATGTGTCTCTTGTAAAAAGACGACATCTCCACGTAACCTTTTGAGCTCTCTATATAGTCCATGTCTCTTACCTGGCGAGCACAGTCCCCGGACGTCAAGAGAGACAATGTTAAGGTTCTTCATCTGTAAAATAAAAAACAGTTAGCCTTATGTATACACTTGAGAAGAGCTGGGAGTGGGGAGGGGAAGAGAAAGGGGTAGAATAGCAAGAAACGCAGGATAAGCGGAGAGGAATGGAAAACCAAGAAAAAGAAATAGACATATTAACAAAGAAAAAAACGACAACAACTATCAGATTGTTTCTTGGAAGGCACGCATAGAAATGCGGTGCTTCTCCGGGAAAGACCCGGATGGCCCCGAGGACAGCAACCCGACCCCCAAACTGGGGGTGAGAAACCCCCCGCCAGAACCCCCCGAGCCCCCCCGGAGGTATAGTGGCGCCTTAGGAGTCCAGGGAATACCGACATAGAAACTGTCATGTGGCTCCCCCGAGACCCCCGGTCGGTATACCAAATCTAAGAATGAACCATACCTATGTCTAAAAGTATGCTTGTTAGAGATACAATAGTCCTTTCCCGAATGGGAAGGACATAGGTCAGCGGCAAACATAAATCTTACCATTACCTGGAAACATAGAGTATAATACAGCCAGCATATATAAAACAAACACCCAAAAATAAAAACAAAAATAAAAAGAGAAACCCCAACTACAGTGGGCGATAGGAAGGATACGTTAAGTGTCCTGCCTTATCTCAACCAGCATGATGACACCCGTATAATCTACTCGCTGTCTTTCCTTGCTAGCTGAGACAGGAGGGAACTCCCAGCGTGCAGGGCAGAGGGCCTAGAACTAAAACTCCACAATAACAGTCAACATGTTGCCATGCCCAAAAAACATAATCCACTGGTTAGAACCATAAGGGGGGTTTTGTGGACGTAGGTGCAGAACAAAACCTTGATTAGGGTACATCCTAGTTGCAGTACTTATCTTTCAGCATTAGAAAGGCTGACGCCTGTTAGGCGGTGGTCCCCTGCGCAGCCGACCAACGATTGCGGGACACTTTTTGCCACTGGGGATCTTGCGAAGGAGAAAGAGGCGGAATGTCCTCTGACCAACCTGGAAGCTCCGGGGGAGTGATGCCAACATCCAAACAGAATTTCTCAAGATCTTCAGGGAAGCGGAGAAACGCCGTCTTACCATCCTTGTTCGCTATCAGGCATGATGGGAAGCCCCAGTGATATGCGATCCATTTTGATTTAAGAGACTCCGTTAGGGGTTTCAAGGCCCGACGGCGGTCCAGTGTTTCCTTTGCTAGGTCAGGAAAGAAGGATAACATTGCACCGGCAAAGTCCAGCGAGGCCGCCTCCCTAGTTTTTTTCATAATGAGCTCCTTCTCGCCGTAGTGATGAACTCTGCAAATAACGTCCCGTGGCAACTCAGATGTTTGTGAGCGGGGACGCAGGGCCCTGTGCACCCAGTCAATCTTTAGAGGGTGGTCTGCTTCCCGGCCTAGTAGTTGGTTAAATATACTCCACACTGAGGCTTGGAGGTCGTCATCACGGGTGGCTTCGGGTAGGCCTCTAATGCGGATATTATTCCTGCGATTACGATTTTCCTGGTCCTCGAGCCTATACATTGCCATCCTGTGTGCGATTTGGAGTTGTCTCGTTGTGGTTTGTAGGTCTCTGATGGCCGCGGCGTGTCTATCGAGACGCAGTTCTGACTCCTCCACCCGCGACAGGACCTGAGATAGGTCTGACCGCACTGCCGATACTTCCTTCTTAATCGCTCGTTCAAGGCTATGCAGCATGGAGGCGAGCTGTCCCTTAGTAGGAAGGCCGCTTACTAGCGCTGCCACCTCCGAGCATTGAGAAGCTCCGTCCTCTCCCTCGGAAAAGATGGAGAGCGATGGGGAACGAGGCCTGCGTGTTGACTTATGGCGGGGGGCGGAGTCACCTACCCGAGGAGAGCTGCCTAGACCATCCGCGTCCAGGGAGTCCTCAGGTTTCACTGCAAGAACCTCTTGATGGAGCCCGACAGGGTGGCTTGAGATGGCAGAGTCTTCCCCGTACGCTTCCCCATGATGATAGGTGCTGAAGCTGTGCAAAATGAAGAGTATGGTAGCTAATCTGTCAACCGGCAGGGGAGCTCATGCAGGAGACGTCCTCACAGCGCCATACCGGAACCAGAACTCATTTACCTGAATTTGACTTCTTATTAGCTGTTTGAATTCCCCTGTGCAGCAGAGCTGAGACTAAAACCTCCTACACACGCTTATATTTTCAGACGACAGAACAATCGTTTTTTGTTGGATGCTTATCTCATGTCTAAAATGAAGAGCATACTAACAATACGAAAATTTCTGTACGACCAAATTCAACGTCAGAAGTGACGTAATGTGTTCAATAGTTTTGGATGTGTTTTTTAATTTCTGAGCATGCGTAGTCTTAATCGTACGGTTTTTTCATACGAAAACCGTACTAATGATGAGAAAATCGGAAGTTGAAAAAAATGTATTAGTCTGCACATCCAGCTTTTATCGTCCGAAAAAAGAAAATTGGCTGTCGAAAAGAGCATACTAACGGTAAGAATTTCGTATGATAAGTCATCGTACGAAAATCCCCGTCTTAAATTCGCATTGTGTGTACAAGGCTTTAAGGCTGTACACACGGTGTGATGGTCGTACAACAACGGTCGTTCAACAGCTTGTTGCACGATCATCTGACCATTAGCATGGCCGATTAGAACAGCCGACATGAGATGGTCGTACAACAGGAGTTGGATGAGGAGACTAGAAAACTTTTGTTGTACGACTGTTGTACCATGTGTACGAGGCTTTAGAGAGGGAGAATCAGCTCAAGGAACATCTGACGTGCTCTTGTGCCAACAAGGAGAATGTTGATCGGAGGAGGTAGTAGAGTAGCAGAGTGACAGAAAAATGAGTAATTAGTAGGGTTGCACCGATACCGATACTAGGCATTTTCAGAGTATTGGTACTTGTGAAAAATGCCCCGATACCGGAAACCAATACCTGTTCTTTCAGTTGTTCCCTGCTAACAACTGAAATGTGAAGGAAAAAATGCCTGCAATTATTGGTTGTTCAGGAACGGGGCTGCCGCTTCCTTAACAACCAATCATGTGTCTTTGGATTTCCCCACTCCATCTCCTCCTCCCCTCCCGCCAGCTGTCACCAACCCGATCTCTGTACCCCCTGATGGCAGCCACCGCAGCTACCATCATTAGCCGGCATCCCTCCTCTGCAACTCCCGCTGGCTTCAGGTGCTGCTTGGGGCTTGGGTGGATCCAGATGTGTCCCCTCCACCACTCAGATCACCCCCCATACCGGCCCCTGCACCCCCCATCCATCACCACTCCAAGCGGCTTCCCTCCTTCCCTCCCACAGCCTGCAGTTTCTGCCTGTATTCTCCAGCGAGCTGACAGGCTGGGGATCACGGGAGGGGGGAGCGGTGCAGGTGTAAGTGAAGTTAGGGCTTGGGGGGGCTTGGTATACATGTGTATACCAAGCCCCCCGTAGTACAGGGGCGCAAGCAGTGATCACTAATAGAAACATAGAAACATAGAAAAGTGACGGCAGAAAAAGACTGAGTAGTCCATCAAGTCTGCCCCTTTTTATTTATTTATTTATTTTAATTTTTTTTTTACATTAACCTTGTTGTCTGACTATAGATTTATGTTTATCCCAAGCATGTTTGAAGCCATTTACTGTTGACTGTCTCACAACCTCTGTTGGTAGTTTATTCCAATCATCAACCACCCTTTCAGTAAAATAATACTTTCTAAGATTAGTTTTGAACTTCCCCCCAGTTAGTTTGAGGTCATGTCCCCGTGTTCTTGATTTTGGTTTCATATTGAAAAGACTGCCCTCCTGAACCTTATTCACCCCCTTGATGTATTTAAAGGTTTCAATCATGTCTCCCCTCTCCCTTCTTTCCTCCAGACTGTACATATTAAGTTCCTGAAGTCGCTCTTGACATGTTTTATCCCCCAGACCTTTCATCATTTTTGTTACCCGTCTCTGAACTCGTTCTATCTTATCAATATCTTTTTGTAAGTGTGGTCTCCAGAACTGGACACAGTATTCTAAGTGAGGTCTCAATAAAGATCTATATAGAGGAATCAGAACCTCATTCCTCCTGCTCGTGATCCCTCTACTGATACATCCCAGAACTCTATTTGCTTTTCCCACTGCCTGGTCAATCTGTTTGCTCATTTTGCAATCATCTGAAATAAGCACCCCCAAATCTTTTTCTTCTGTAGTGCTGGCTAACACTGTACCCCCAATGCTGTACTCTCTAAGCGGATTCTTTTGCCCTAGATGCATTATTTTACATTTAGAAATATTGAACTGCAGTCTCCACCGCTTTGACCAATCTTCAAGCAATGCCAAATCATGTTCCATGTTACAGACACCTCCAGGGATATCAACCCTATTACACACCTTTGTATCATCAACAAAGAGACATACATTGCCCAGCAAACCCTTAGTTATATCACTTACATATAGGTTAAATAGAACAGGACCCAGTACAGAGCCTTGTGGTACCCCACTAGTGACTGGTCTCTGTTCTGAGTGAACCCCATTTACAACCACACTCTGGGATCTATCCTTTAACCAACTGCATATCCACTGAACCACCCAAGGGTTAAGCCCCAGCTTGTACAACTTTTGTATCAGATCATTATGTGGAACTGTATCAAATGCCTTGCTGAAATCAAGATACGCTATGTCCACAGCACCACCCTGGTCCAAAACACTGGTAATATAGTCAAATAATTCAATCAGATTTGTCTGGCACGATCTGCCCTCAGTAAAGCCATGTTGCTTTGGGTCCAGCAAGCTGTGTATTTTTAGGTGATCAATGATCCTTCTTTTGAGAAGTGATTCCATTACCTTGACTAC
>BLSH010203947.1:125967-136804 GCA_018402905.1 Glandirana rugosa
TGTGAAATTGATTTTGACCCTGTTTGACTTGATGACAAGACGTTTGTAGACCTTTGACACACACTGTGAAATTTATTTTGGCCCTGTTTGACTTGATGACAAGACGTGGTGGCTCCTAACGTCCCGTAAAGAGAAACGGAGGACAACGGAGGAGGAGGATGAGGCGAAGGAGGAGGAGATGGTAGAGGAGTAGGCCAGTCGCATTGTGGAAGCGGTGGTTGTAGTCGTGTAGGTCCCCCTTTGCTGTCGTCCGACAAAATTTTGACTATACAAACCCCCTATTTGGGGTGTGACGCGTCCTCGACACCTACCCGTAACTTGTTGTCTGGTTACTCGCGAAGGTGTTACGCTGACCGGATGAGGAGATGGTAGAGGAGGAGGAAGCGGAGTAGGAGGAGGAGGCAACAGGAGGCAAAGAGAAATGCCCTGCAATCCTCGGTGGTGCAGAACAGTAGTTCAGTTTGTCCCGGTTTTATTTAAAGTGTCACACACAGTTTCCAGATGTTTGCAGAACAGTAGTTCAGTTTGTCCCAGTTTTAGTTAAAGTGTTACACACATTTTCCAGATGTTTGCAGAACAGTAGTATGGCTTCTCCCAACTTTAGTTAAAGTTTAACACACAGTTTCCAGATGTTTGCAGAACAGTGATATGGGTTCTCCCGGCTTATTTATACTTTTTTGACACAGTTTGAAGATGATTTTAGAACAGTTATATGGCTTCTACCGTTAATTAATACTTTTCAGACACAGTTTGAAGATGGTCCACATCCACCTCCATTTTTTATTTTTTTATGAAATTATTTTTAAAAAATGCTTTTAGTTATTTCCCTGTCCCCATTTCTTTGTAGGGCACTTGTCCCACCCTTACCCCCATTTTCCTTCCTTTTGCAGACCTCTAGGACTTTCCTGGACTTTTTTACAGCAATTTTCAGAACTTTTAATAAAATTACCAGAACCCCGGACCCGAACCCGGACTTTTTTTGAAAAGTTCAGGTTCAGGACCGGGTCCCAGACACCCCAAAGTTCGGTACGGACCCAAACTTTACAGTCCGGGTTCGCTCAACACTAGTAACTTGCATGACCTTCATTCCATGTGGGGTCTAGGACCTCATCATCCTCCACATCATCTTCCACCCACTCTTCGCCAATGCCCTCCTCGTTAGTCTGCACACTATAGAAAGCCGCAGCATTTGGCACCTGTGTTTCGTCATCATCAGAGACGTGCTGCGGTGGTGTTTCCATGTCCTCATCCTGAAACAGAAGTGGTTGGGCACCGGTGCACTCAATGTCTTCCACTTCTGGGCAGGGCTATGTGGATGGCCCACGGAAAGCACACCAGCAGAGTCATCAAAAAGCATAAGAGACTGATGCATGACTTGGGGCTCAGACTGCTTGGCTGATTAAAAAGGGGCTGAGGTGAAAGACAGATGGCCATGGGGTTCAGGTGCCAACTCTGAGCTTTCATCAAGGGACCGGGTGGGAGACAATGTGAAGGAACTGGAGGCATTGTCAGCCACCCAATCTACTATCGCCTGTACTTGTTCTGGCCTCACCATTCGTTGAGCGGCATTCGGGCCTACCATATAACGTTAAAGGTTCTGTTGGCTACTCGCACCTGAGGAATGTGTTTCACTTGTGCGCGTAGCTGGCACAGATCGACCACGTGTTCTCCTTGCAACAGGAGCTTCACCAACGCCACCAGCACCATCAGCACCAGCAGCACCACAACCATGTCCCTTATTTGATGCTCTCCTCATTCTGGAAGCAAATGTACTATTTAGCACAAATTTATATTATTTTTTAAACCGGCAATGTAGACGCACTTTTTAATTTTGTGCAAGAAATGCACAGCAAGGTGCAAATCTACCATGTAGTACTATTTATTATTCTTTTTTTTAAACCAGCAATGTAGACGCACTTTTTATTTTTGTGCAAGAAATGCACCACTGGCTGCAAATGTAATATTTAGAATATTTTTTTTTAAACCAGCAATGTAGACACACTTTTTATTTTTGTGCAAGAAATGCACCGTTGGCCGCAAATGTAGCATTTAGAATATTTTTTTTAAACCAGCAATGTAGACGCACTTTTTATTTTTTGTGCAAGAAATGCACCGCTGGCCACAAATGTAGTATTTAGAATATTTTTTATTTTAAACCCGCAATGTAGACACACTTTCTATATTTGTGCAAGAAATGCCCCGCTGGCCGCAAATGTAGTATTTTGAATTATTATTTTTTAAACCAGCAATGTAGACGCACTTTTTATTTTTGTGCAAGAAATGCACTGCTGGCCGTAAATGTAGTATTTAGAATACATATTTTTTTAAACCAGCAATGTCGATGCACTTTTTAATTTTGTGCAAGAAATGCACAGCAAGGTGCAAATGTACTATGTAGCACTATTTATTATTCTTTTTTTTAAACCAGCAATGTAGATGCACGTTTTAATTTTTTGCAAGAAATGCACAGCAAGGTGCAAATATACTATGTAGCACGATTTCTTTTTTAACCACTTTAGCCCCGGAAGGATTTCACACTTTAGGACCAGAGCCCTTTTTGAGATTCGGTGCTGCGTCGCTTTAACTGACAATTGCGCGGTCATGCGATGTTGTACCCAAACTAAATTTGCGTCCTTTTTTTCCCACAAACAGAGCTTTCTTTTGGTGGTATTTGATCATCACTGCGTCATTTCTGATCGCCGCTATAAACAAAAGAAGAGCGACAATTTTGCAAAAAAAAAACACATTTCTTACTTTTTGCTAAAATACAAATCCAAAAAAAAATAAATAAAAAAAACATTTTTTTTCATCAGTTTTGGCCAATTTATATTCTTCCTCATATTTGTGATAAAAAAAATCGCAATCAGCGTTTATTGATTGGTTTGCGCAAAAGTGGCCGCGTTTACGGATGATAAGAACTCATTTTTGGGGTTTTTATTTTTTACTAGTAATGGCAGCGATCTGCGATTTTTAGCGGTACTGCGATATTGGGGCGGACATGTCGGACCATTTTGACACTTTTTTGGGACCATTGGCATTTATACAGCGATCAGTGCTATAAAAATGCACTGATTACTGTGTAAATGTCATTGGCAGTGAAGAGGTTAACCTGCAGGGGGGCGCTCTAAGGGTTAACTGTGTTCCCTGGGCGTGTTCTAACTATGTGTGGGCTGCCCTAGCAGGGGAAGGGAAGGGATCACAGCTTCCATGTAGAGGAAGACTGTGATCACAGCCCTTCCCCCCTCACAGAACGGAGGTCTGTGTTTACTTACACAGACCTCCGTTCTTTCACTCCGGGGGGGGGGGCATCGCGGGTAGCCGGCGGCGATCGAGTCCGCCGCACCTGCTCCCTGGCCCTCCCCGAACACAGTGAGCGCACGGGCGCGCCTCCGGCGGTGCGCGCTCACGGTGCGCGATCTCGCAGCCGCCGTCGTATGACGGCGATTTGCGATACCGAACCACTTTGTCGCCGTCAACCTGCGGTTGGCGGTCGGCAAGTGGTTAAACCAGCAATGTCGACGCGCTTTTTTAATTTGGGCAAGAAATGCACAGCAAGGTGCAAATGTACTATGTAGCACTATTTTTTTTTTTTTTAAACCAGCAATGTAGACGCACTTTTTATTTTTGTGCAAGAAATGTACCGCTGGCCGCAAATGTAGTATTTAGAATATTTTTTTTTTAAACCAGCAATGTAGACGCACTTTTTATTTTTGTGCAAGAAATGCACCGCTGGCTGCAAATGTAGTATTTAGAATATTTTTTATTTTAAACCCGCAATGTAGACGCACTTTCTATTTTTGTGATAGAAATGCACCGCTGGCCGCAAATGTAGTATTTTGAATTATTTTTTTTTAAACCAGCAATGTAGACGCACTTTTTATTTTTGTGCAAGAAATGCACCGCTGGCCGCAAATGTAGTATTTAGAATATATATTTTTTTAAACCAGAAATGTAGACGCACTTTTTATTTTTGTGCAAGAAATGCCCCGCTGGCCGCAAATGTAGTATTTAGAATATTTTTTTTTTAAACCAGCAATGTAGATGCACTTTTTATTTTTGTGCAAGAAATGCACCGCTGGCCGCAAATGTAGTATTTAGAATATTTTTTTTTTTAAACCAGCAATGTAGACGTATGTTTTATTTTTGTGCAAGAAATGCACCGCTGGCCGCAAATGTAGTATTTAGAATTTTTTTTTAAAACCAGCAAGGTAGACGCACTTTTTATTTTTGTGCAAGAAATGCATCTCTGGCTGCAAATGTAGTATTTAGAATACTTTTTTTTTAAACCAGGAATGTAGACGCACTTTTTAATTTTGTGCAAGAAATGCCCCGCTGGCGCAAATGTAATATTTTGCACAAAAAAATTTAATTTGTCTAACTGCAATGTAAAAGCAGTATTTAAATATGCCAAAATGTTGCCAACTGAACTAACAGAACACGATTAAAGTAGAGTCCCTGACACACAAGCAGTTGCAAGTGCAGTGCACTTGCAAAAATGGCTGCAAACGCCCACCTAACAAACAGAACAATTGCTTAGGTTTTATATGAGGCACTTTGCTTAGCAAACAAAATGTACTCTAACAAACAAAAATCTCCTCTAGCACCCACCCGCCAATAAATCGCTGTTTTTAACAGATTTTCTAAAGCTAATCTGTCCCTCACACCAGCAGCAGCATCCTCTCCCTACACTAGTATGAGATGATTTTCTAAAGCTAATCTGTCTCTCACAGCAGCAGCAGCATCCTCTCCCTACACTAGTTTGAGATGATGTGACATGCAGCACTAGGTGGCTCCAGCTTATATAGAATCTGGGTCACATGATGCACTGGCCAATCACAGCCATGCCATTAGTAGGCATGGCTGTGATGGCTTCTATGGGAAAACGAGTGAAACACTTGTTGATTGGCTGCCCGCAGCTATTCAACAGGCACGAAAAAATACCCAAACCCCGAACCTGGACTTTTTCTCAAATGTCTGGGTTCAGGACACTGACACCCTAAGTCCAGTACGAACTCAAACTTTACAGTTCGGGTTCGCTCAACTCTACTCCTTACCACATGTAGGTTTCTCTGCTATGCTGTGTTGGGCATAATAGATGTAATAATACATGTAATATAGTCAACCCTGCAGAATAGTAGGGTCTGTATGTGATGAAGTCATGGATGTGATTTCTATGGCATGTGTGCAAGCAGTGTGAGGCATAATGAATATTAACGAGCACTTTGGCTAATATATATTTTATTGGTCTAGGCTTAGATTATGGAAATCCCAACATTTGTAAAAAATATAATTGGGGATACAATGCTCTCTGACTGTATTAGTTTATTTGTTAAAGTGGTTGTAAAAAGTGACAGGGGATGGAGCCCCAGCTGATTGACAGCCTCAGCTCTGTTCCTGTGTGCTGTGTAAAGGGAGTGCAGAGTGTAACTTCAGCTTGCCACCTCTTTTTTCCTGACAGCTCAGACAAAAGTCCAACTTATTTAGGAGGATTTGTTTCATCTCACTATCTCTTAAGGCCAGTCACTCCATTGGGTATATAAGTGAGGGTTTACAATGACTTTCTGAAATTAAGATATGTAAATTAATAAATATAAAAAGTTTAAGATTGACACCATAGATTTTCTTTATATACATAAATTATTCCGTGATACTTATATGAATATTGGCTAGTGTAAATCGATCTGAGATGTTGATATTCATTCCTTGTTTGCAAAATGCAATGATGGGGATATGACAGAGCAAACAAAGTTTTTAAATAATCTTGTTCCTAAATTAAAACAGTCAGAAAGAGAATTTCTAGATTCCCCTTTAACTCTGGAGGAAGTGAAAGAGGCAGTGGGTCAGACACCTAATAACCCAGGTATGCACATCTCCTCCTCCATGGGAGGGCTTATTTATAGTGCAGGGTTGGGCCACCGGGTGATATATGGGTGACCCCGCCCCCTTCTGACATCATGTGACATCAGAGGGGCAGGTCACTCAATTACATCACTGGGTGGCCCCACCCTTCACTACAAATAAAACGTCAAAACAAAGCCAGCACAGGCAGCGGCAGCCCTCCCATGGAGGAGGAGCCGTGCATGCCATCTGCGGCAATGCATTATGGGGCAAAGTCGCTGTGAACAAACAGAGCTCAGTCGTTGGGAGCCCTCCCATGGAGGAGGAGCTGTTTGTTATTTTGTTTTTTGTTTTCGGGTCGTCGCTCGCCGTGATTGACGAGGGATTACACCTTATATTTTATTTTTTAATAAAGGACTTGTCCCTAATTGTCTCCTGTTGTTTTGTTCTTTTTTTGACACTTTTGGTGAAGTAGTAGGGGTACGATGTGCCCAATACTAATTCACATAGGGGAGGTCAAGATCTGGGGGCCCCCTTATTAAAGGGGGCTTCCAGATTCTGATAAGCCCCCTGCCCGCACACCCCCACAACCACAGCCCAGGGTTGTGGGGAAGAGGCTCTTGTCCCCATCAACAGTGCCCCCCCGCCCCAAAGCACCCATACTCCCCATGTTGAGGGCATGTAGCCTGGTAAGGTTCAGGAGGGGGCCCCTATCCTGGCCGGCCAGGTTGCATGCTCGGATAAGGGTCTGGTTTGGATTTTAGGGGAGACCCCACATCAATTTTTTATTTTAATTTGGCGTGGGGTTCCCCTTAAAATCCAAACCAGACTCAAAGGGCCTGGTCTGAACTGGGGGGGCACACAATTTTTTTCAGTGATTTTTCTGTATATTGCCAGGAACCGGCAATACATTACAGTCGCGATAATAAATGACATCCTTCACACGTCATTTTGCTCTGGCTATGTTCTAAACATCACAGAGGTGCACCCTTTTACAGACAGACTAAGGGGACCCCCGCAGGCACATTATTTAAAGGAATATGTCACTTTTATTGTTTCACTTTAAACATTATTAAAATCACTGCTCCTGAAAAAACAATTGATTTAAAAACTTTTATTTGCATTGATACATGTCCCCTAGGGCAGGACCCGGGTCCCCATACACTTTTTAGGGCAATAACTTGCATATAAACCTTTAAAATTAGCACTTTTGATTTTTCATGTTCGGGTCCCATAGACTTTAACGGTGTTTGAATGTTCGCACACTTTTTTTGCCTGTTCGCATGTTCTGGTTCGAACTGAACCTTGGGGTGTTTGGCCCATCCCTATTTACCAACTGAAATCTATAAAAAATATGGCCAGGTACTATTGCCAGAATTACTTGACACATTAACGAAAGTTTTTGATATTCAATCGAAAACTTCCAGATTCCATGAGAGAAGCTGCAATAATTGTAATTCCAAAACAAGATAAAGATCCATCACTGCCAGAATCCTATCATCCCATCTCTCTTCTTCCGACTGATGTCAACATCCTAGCTAGAGTCTTGGTAAATAGACTTTCAAAAACATTATAGTCTCGCTGGTCCATGTAGACCAGTCAGGCTTTATTCCAACCAGATCAACAGCCAAAAATATTCAACGACTTTTCTTAAACTTCGGAAAACATGGGGTCCAGGGTGATATTCTCACTGGATGCCCAAAAAGTGTTTGATAGCGTTGAATGGGAATACTTTTGGCTAGTACTTTTATTGTTTGGTATAGGATCTAGCTATATAGCATGGATACATTTGCTGTATGATAAACCTACTGCCAAAATAAGAATTAATTAACTGCCCACTTCATTCCCACTGTCCAGAGGAACAAGACAGGGGTGTCCTCACTCGCCCTTTTGTTTGCTTTGGCAATAGAGCCCCTGGCTATAGCTATTCGACAGGAGACAGGGATCATTGGCTTCCGCAGGAACATGAGAAAAGAAAAGATTGCATTATGTGCGGACGACGCTCTTATATTTCTGGAGGATACCTCTGAGTCACTAATGAAACTTATGTATCTTATTTCAAGATTTGGAAAACTTTCACAATTTCAAATCAACTGGAGCAAATCTGTATTGCTGCCACTAGACAATATACAAACATTGTCCCCAGATATAACCTCTCAAATTCAAATTAGACATAATATTAAACATTTAGGTATAATAGTCTCTAAACAAGTAAAATATTATGAATAGATAAACGTGTAACAATGCGCACTACCTAAACTACACAATCAGCGTATATGGAGAGCTTAGGACTGCTGGACTACAATGGTGAAGTGAAACACCGAGACTTATCTCAAAGCTGCCGTTTTAAAAAATAGTAACATCTCAAATACACATTGCAATCAACAAAAGCTGCCAGAAAGAAAAACCATATGGAATGATGATATCAAATGTGTAACAGCGCTTTAAAAAGTCTTAAAAGTCCATATAAGACAGGGGTGCAAGAAATCCGGGAAACACCGTTATAAAAGTGAAGGGTATTTCAGGCTCTGTCCACCAGGACAGAGGACCAGGAGCAGAGTATTCCCACCATGCAGAGTGCTCTAAGTAATGAATCTGCTTACCGGATAAACCATAAAAGCAGGCTCGCATCAATAGGAACTCCACCGGTATAAACTCTCATTGCGGCAGACAAATCCCCATGAAAAAGAAACCTCACATAGTGTGACTCCATTTCAAAAATTTATTAAACCCCTTGTTTAAAATTGCACTTACAGAATATAAAAAAATGATCAGCAATAATCACAATATCGTTATAGATCCGTGGCGTCTCACCGCTCCTAGACGATACCGCGGCGTGTGTACACCACTTCCTCTATTCCGCCTGGAGCGCAAACGTCACTTCCTGTCGTGGGATCACGCTCTGACGCATTTCGTCATCACGACTTCTACGGAGGGCGTGACCCCAGGATCACTACCTCACATTAAAAGCTCTAGCATAGAGGAGGGCCCTACGGCCCAACCAATCCGAGATCAGCCGCATCTTAGCAATATATCTCATAGAAACATAACGTTACCAGTAACTTCTTATAATAAGAATTGCCACTTCAAAGTGACTTATCGTACCAATATTCGTTATAAATCCATCATTGCCAAACATTCAAATGGCTCTCTTATTACAATTCTATGAGTTTTGGCTGATCGCTGATACTTGCTTGTAATCTACACACTTCTATAAACAATTTTTCAGTAAACAATATTTCATCTACAAAATTGCTTACATTAAATATTATGCCTATTGATTGCAAGTTAATATACCCACATACACAAAAAAATTTTGGCCAAAGTATACAAACTAATCTGTAATCAAAACATTAAATAACATCAAATTAAGGTATATATATGTTATTAATAAAATCAAAAATGTCTTCAACCCAAGAGTGAATGAAATTCATAAATATACATAAAAATATTTTGAATAAAATGCCCGAATACTAGGATGTAATATATGTCACATATAAATATACATTATCTAACACCTTACTGTTTATATATATTGGGGAATAAGATTAATTTTACCAAGAGAAGAAACTAATCTAATAAAATTAATAATATTAATAAAATTAATAATCAGTGTCAAGGAGGCATTATTTTACTAACAAACTATGCACCTCAACCTGTCCAGTACTGTCACATTCCAGACTGGACAGGATTGACGATGAATAATATAGATGGACAATCAGACCCTAGTCACTCTGGGTGACAACTACCCAAACCGGGATAAGGGCCCATCTCTCATTGTGGTGGGTCTTAACTATATCCCAATCAAGGTAGTGCACCCATGTACCAGGACCGGTGACAAAAGGTCAATAAAATTATATTCATGGGTTGTGTGGTCGTTATCTAAACTATAAATCGCTAATGAAACAATTGATGTCCACTTCTATATTTAAACCCTTCGGATCAAGACTGTCAGTTAAATAAATCCACTTGGTTTCTAATTTAGAGATTTCTCTCACTGCATTAGTTCCTCGTCACGGTGGTACTAACTTCTCAATACCTCAAAACTTGAGAGAGGACGGATCTCTGTCGTGTACTCGTCTGAAATGTAGTGAGACACTATGCTCTCTAAACCCCTGTTTAATGATCTGGATATGTTCTGCTATCCTGACTTTTAGTCTTCTTTTAGTTCTCCCTATGTATATTAAATTACAAGGGCACATCAATGCATAAACTACATGATCCGTATTACATGTAATGAAGTGGTCTATGAAAAAGATTTTGTTGTTAGCTGGAGACGTAAATCTTTCAAATTTTCTAAGTGGTTCCCTGATTTCCCTGCATGATCGACATTTTCTACACGCAAAGAATCCTTTTTGTTCCCAAAAAGTAGGAGGTCTACTGGGAGGATCCAAGATTCTTTCACAATCCTGTCTCCTATAGTTGAGGCCCTTCTATAAATAAATTTAGGTGTAGATGGCAATACCTTATTTAACGTTCTATCCATACCTAAGATGTGCCAATGGTTATGGAATATTTGTTCCACTTCCTTGTACTGGGAATTAGTGTTGAGCGACTGTAACGTTCGGCCCGTACCAAACTTTCGGGTGTCCGGGGCACGAACCCGGACCCGGACATTTCAAAAATCGTTCGGGTTCGGTCCGGGGTTCTGCTATTTTACTCCACGTGTTGAGAAGCTGCAGGGCAGCCAATCAACAAGCGTTTCACTGGTTTGCCCTTAGAAGCCATCACAGCCATGCCTACTAATGGCATGGCTGTGATTGGCCAGTGCATCATGTGACCCAGCCTCTTTATAAGCTGGAGTCACGTAGTGCTGCAGTCACATGCTCTTGGGTTAGTGTAGGGAGAGGTAGCTGACAGCATGAGGGAGAGAATAGAGACATTTTAAGATCTGATCCTGCATCCTGAGATAGATTACTTTACTACTGCTGTGCTGTTGCTCTGAGGACAGATAGCAGAAATTAGAGATTTCACATACCGCTGCTTTGAGTTGCAGATC
>BLSH010203967.1:6019-19826 GCA_018402905.1 Glandirana rugosa
GAATTGGTACGCCTTTTTTCACTTCGCGTTACTGACAAACCAAAACCAATACAAGTAAACAAAAGATTACAAAAAGGGGAGGGAGGTAAAGGTGGACCAAGGTAATAGGGTGGCTGATTAAGATAGGAGTTTGTGAAATACCCATGAGGGTTGGGCGTGGCAAGTCTGTAGGAGTAGAAGTGGGCTAGAAAGGAGTCGAATGGTTCCTCTCCACTTAGGATTTAGGAGTTTAGGGGGTGGTATCAATGGTAAGTATTTTAATCATAGTACCTTTTACTTTCCGGAGGGGGTATTCTCTTAATTTTAAGAAGCGGTGGACTTTTCCGAATTTTGGCTGTAGCGGGAAGAGGTTCTTAGGGTGGAGGGGAGCAGTCTAAAGGTAGCGTACGCCTTCGTACCCACCCAAAGCTTCCGCATGCGATGGAAATCTGACGAGGGGAGGTGGGATTCTTGGAGAAGGGCGATGTCGGTTTTAAGCCTTTTCAGGTGGCGAAGAATTTTAATTCTCTTATGGGGGAGGCCTTTCATTTTCCATGATACTAATTTTATGAATGGTAACTATGGTGGGGGATTTGAGGATTTAGGATTCACCTCTCCTTGGTAAGCTGAGGAAAGATCGGGTGAAGATGAGGATGTCTGAACGGTGCGGGTTGGGAGTACCCATAAAGTGTTTGAGGATAGAATTAGTCGGTGGGATAATGGAACCAGGTGGAAATGGAGGGAGGGGAAAAACATTAGAAAACAAATGAACATAACCAAAACCAAACAGTCATTGCGCTTCACTTTTTTCCGCATGGTTAAGCTGTGTAACGGCTGCTCCCTATAGGGCGGCTCGAATAGGGGAGGAGTGGTGGAGGCTCCTGGGGCCCACTTGAGAGAAGTATCGGGATACCTGCAGCATATAGGACTGCGGTGTACATGGAGGGGGGGCAATTGAGGTGGGAGGAGATCGTCACAGCAGCAGCATATGCGGAGAAGGTGTCGCCTTGTAATAGCAGTAGCAGTTGCGTCCCTTGGCACTGTGGCAGCAATAAAGAGACATAGGGATCAACACACAAACAGTGTAAATAACATTACCCCAGAAGAGAAAAAGAGTCCACCTTCTGGAGGGTTGGGAGAGTCCCCTAGGGTGCAGGGTGTAAGAACTCCGGAGATCTAGTGTGACCTGATGAGCGGCGTGGGTCCCGTTGGCCGATGTAGTTGTGAGACGAGACCCTTAGGCGCTTGGGAGAATCTTTACTTGGGGTCCTCTGTTCCATGGACCGAGGAATGGCCAAGGATGCTGAACTTGAGGCTTGATGAGGTGGGGTGCGAAGAGAGCGGAGGAAGAGTTCAGCCGCTTGAGGGTCTTGGAAGGTTAATTGTTCTCCATTTGGCGCTTGAACATGAAGCACTGCTGGGAAGGCCAAGGTGAACTTCACTTGTTGTTGGTATAGTTGTGAGCAGACATTTTGAAAAGCTTTCCGTTTCTTGGACACCTCGAAGGAATAATCTGCAAATATTAATATTTTGACGTCATCGATCTGGAGAGAGCGTGCTTGTCTATATTTCTGCAGAATGTTGGCTTTTTCAGCATAATTAAGATATCTTGCAATGATGGGTCTTGGGGTGGTGCGGTCAGTGCCCGAAGAGCCTATTCGGTGAGCCCTTTCCACTATGGCAGGGGCTGGGAGGCCCAGTGCATGTGGAATGCGAGAAGCGCAGAATTCGCTGAGTTTGTGTGCTTGAAGTGACTCTGGAACTCCCACGAAACGTAAATTGTTTCTTCTGGAACGGTTTTCCAGGTCTTCCAACTTTTGGGCTACAAGCTGGTTGGTTTTGTCTTGGACTTGTTCCGAGCCATGAAGCTGGTACATCTCATATTCAATATTTGATATGCGGGATTCGGCCTCGTTAATTTTTGTGGAGTGATCTTGAAGCTCTTTCCTCATTAAGGCCATTCCAGTGCTAACAGCCCTCTCCACAGCTGCTTCTATGGTGGGGGATAATAGAGCTGCTACTGCTTGAGCTATGTCAGCGGTGCTTCCAGGTCCGCTGGTATGTGGGCCACCCGCTTGCGAGGAACCCATATCCATGTCAGAATTTTCTTTGGAGTCCACTGAGAGAGATGATGTGGAGGAGGTGTCTCTTGGGAGCGGAGGCTGTGGTGTATTGCTTGCTAATGAGCAGGCCGGCGCCGCAGGTTCTATTTCTGTGGTGACAGGCGTCGCCATCCGCGACGCTTGTTTTTCTAAGTAGCGATCCATTTTGCTGTAGTGAGGGCCAGACACTTAGTTGACGTGATGAGAGGAGTGAAAAGTAGATGAACCCCAAACAAAAAGGGGGATGTCCAGAGTATATATTAGGGCCCAGTATAGATAAACAGAAACCGTAGGAGCGTTGCGGATCTGAAGCTTTTGGCCTCAGGTGTCAGGGCCAGTGTCTTTATTTAGAGAGCTTGGCAAAAACTGGTGCTGTTAGGCCGTGACTCCTGTATTCATTGTTCTGCAGGTGGTCTTACCTGGGGAGTGCGATCACCAGTAGAGCTGACAGAGCTGCTGGAGCCGGCTGAGGCTGCTGGGTCATCAAGGCTAGGCCGGAGCCGCGTCCTCAATTTTTCAGAGTGTTGTGACCCGGGGGTCCCAGAAAGCAGGTCTCAGGCTGTCTTTTAGTGCTAAAAGGGTGAGGAGGTGCTGCGGGGCATCGGTATCAGGCAGGTCCCGAGATCTAGAGGTGCACCTGGGCCGGGTAGCGCTCGTGCGGTGCCGACGTAGGTCGAAGCCGTGGCCTTAAGTTATGGGGATGCGGATCGGGGAGCTGTGAGCGTATCACGAGGCGCCTCTGGTTATGTTGGAGAGGGGGCTGAGCTGCTGAGCATCCGATCAGGAACGTTCGTAAAGGGCGGATCTGTGCGCTCGGGCCATCGGTTGCAGAGCTGCTTCCACGCTAGGCCGAAGCAGCGGCCTCGATTTTCTGGGACGTGGTCCGGAGTTGCGGAGCGCGGGTCCCGGCCTGTCCCTTGTAGCTGGGCTGATGTGGAGACACTGAGTGGTATCCGAGTCCGAAACAAATGGCGATTTGGGCCGATTTTGAGCTGAATTTGTGCCGCCCGGCGGGAGCTGCTGAGAAGAGCAGCTAGTGCATACGGCGCCGGAACCGGAAGTCTCATGTGTAATTTTTAATCCAAAGGATATGCACAAACAGAAGGTAAAATGCTTCTTGCCATGAATCAAAAGCAAATAAACTTCTGCTCTACTGAGCCTTACTGTGTCTGTAGTCCGACAAAGTCCTTGGTTTCTTGGTTTAAGGTAAGTGTCCTTTTTCAAGCAATTAATTGTATACAAATTTCAAGAATAAGCAGCCCTGCTCCTTGTTGCCTCCTCACTAAGGATGAGCTCGAGCTTGTTCGGAACCGAGCGTGCCAGAGCCCGCCAGGAAGTGAACCCTGTATTGCGCTAATCACAGGCATTGAGACATTTCCCCGATGCGCAGCTGCAGCCATCGGAGAATGTCTCGCTGCCTGTGATTAGCGCTGGGTTCACTTCTTGGCGGGCTCAGGCACGTTTGTTTCCGAACAAGCCCAAGCCCATCCTTACTCCCCACACAGAGACACACACTCTCTCCCTAAGAGCTAGGACCAGCTGCCTTAATTAAGACCTGAAAAGAAAATATTAAACTGTAGTCCACGGACTTGGGAGTCTGTCCCACCCAGAGCTGTATCAGACTCCCAATAAAACCAGCCCCGGAATGGACTTTACCAATACAGGGTAAAGAACTATCCTTCCTTACCCTGAAGTCTTTGCTGGTCTTACCTTAGATTGCAAACCTAAGAATCCTTGGAGGAACATATATCCCATCAATCACTTTTCCTGTCATTTTAACCCGTTTCACAGGCACCCCACTACATTATCCCCCTCTGCTCAATCTCAGGGGGTTGAGCACCTTGGGCAAACAGACTGGGAACTCTGGAGAGGGCATCAGCGTTAGCTTGTTGGCTACCTGGTCTATGTTCTACTGTAAATTTAAAATTCTGTAGAGCCAAGAACCATTTGGTAGCGCTTGCATTTTTCTCCTTATTTTGAGCCACCCATTTGAGAGGGGCATAGTCAGTTAGGAGCCTAAACTGTCACCCTAACAGATAATATTTTTAACTTTCAAGAGCCCATTTGATGGCTAGATATTCCCGTTTTACAATGGCGTATCTTTTTTCCACAGGGGTCAATTTTCTGCTTAACCTCCCTGGCGGTATGATTATTTCAGATTTTTGGTGCTGAAAGTGGTACATTATTTTGCAAGGAAATTTGGCGTTTTATATTGTAGGCCTCTAATTCTTAGGAATAACTCACTTAAATCTGTCCAAACAAGAGTCTAGTAGACATCCTGGGTAAGATAAAGTTTGAAACATGAAATCATAAATTATAATATAATAAATAACTAAAAATAATTATCAAAAATAATAACGTAATAGTAATAAAATGTATTCAATAATGTAATCAAACCAAAAACACTGAAATTTGCTCAGTTGCAGAATTGTCGCTGTCGTCACTTTCAGTGTCTGATGATAAATTTCCCCAAAAATCAGTATCACTCAATTCTGCAAATGATTCTTATTTACTATGGATGTTTTCTAGCTGATCAAAAAACACTTTTGACATAAAGGGACGCTTTTTGGTTACCATGGACATTCTCAAGTTTCCAGGCAGAAAGAATGGCATATATAATATAAAAGTGCATGCAGGGTACTGGGCAAACCACTAGGGACAAAAGGGATGTGAAATTATTTCATACAGTAATGTAATCTTACAGCTTACAGTGTACTGTATGTTTACTGTGTGCTTCACTTTTTGAATTTGCCGCTGGTCTCCGCCCCCGTGCGACGCTCGCAGGGAAAAGAGCCCGGCACACAGAGGCATCGGGCGGCGGACACAGCCCGCAGACACGGCGGGGGACATCACTGGATCCAGGGGACAAGGTGAGTAATGCTGCCTAAATCCAACGATGCAATCCCGAGTGTGGCTCGGGGTTACCGCTAATGGTACTGAAATTCCACCCCGAGCCATACTCGAGAATACCGCCAAGGAGGTTAAGAATGCTATGGGGTGTTCCTCCCCATTCACCACTTGGGACAGCGCTGCACCTAATCCCACTTCTGAAGCATCCGTCTGCACTACAAATTCCTGTGTGAAATCCGGGGTGATTAAGACAGGGCTATTACACAGGGCTGTCTTTAGGTCCTGGAAAGCCTTCTCAGCTTCTGGGGACCAAGTTACCACTGAGGACACCCCCCTTGGTGAGGTCTGTAAGGGGAGTGGACAATGAAGCAAAATTAGGGACAAACCTTCTGTAGTAGCCTATTCAGGGGTCTTGGCCAACTTTGGATTGCCTGGATTTTTGTGACCTGGGGTTTTACTACCCCTCAGCCAATAACGTACCCTAAATACCGGGCATTCTATAATCCCACGGCACACTTCTTGGGATTAGCGGTCAAACCCTCACCACAGAGGGCATTAATAACAGCCTGCACTTTAGGTAAGTCACTCTCCCAGTCTGCACTAAAAATTACCACATCATCTAAGTACCCAGATGCATAGGCTCGGTGGGGTTTAAGGACATGATCCATCATTCTTTGAAAAGTGGCGGGTGCCCCATGTAGGCCAAATGGCATCCTCTTATACCTCCAGTGCCCCTCAGGAGTAGAGAATGCTGACTTCTGTTTAGCATGATCGGTAAGTGGTGTTTACTAATACCCCTTCATAAGGTCCAGGGTGGTGATATATCGAGCATTCCCCAGACGCTCAATTACCTCATCTACCCTGGGCATTGGATAAGCATCAAATTTTGACACCTCATTTAGTTTTCGTAAATCATTACAAAATTGGATGCTGCCATCCAGCTTGTGAATAAGGACAATGGGACTACACCACTCACTATGGGATTCTTCTATTACCTCAAGATCCACCATCCTCCTCTGAAACTACTTGGCGCTGAGCTTTGAGGATGCAATAGTGTTTTAAGTTATCTTTTACCCCTGGCTCAGTCACAATATCATGCTTTATCATTGAAGTTACCCCTGGAAGATCAGAAAAGAACTCCCTATTTCTTAGCGGAAATTCCTTTGTTTCTTATGAATTGGAATGGAATAACGGTGCAGATGATCAAAATTCAGACCAATCAAAAGCAAAACGAGATTGAAGTATTAATAGTTTTCTTAAAATATAATAAAGTTTATTTTAACATAGACTTAAAAAATAGTACACAATCGTACTATTGAAGTGTTGAATATTTAAAACCATTGCACAATATGATTGGTTCAAACAAGTTTACAGTAGAATACAATGTCATGTTACGGCAATTTTGAAGTCTGTGTCGGAGTCCAACATGTTTCGCCTGTGAAGGCTTCCTCAGGGAAATAAAACAGACAAATGCCTTGTACAAATCTAATTACAGAAAAAAGGAGTAAATATAAGGGTCACATAACAAAAAACACAAAATATATATGTATAGAGATTCAATAGTTAGATTAAATCATTTCATGAACATTGATATGTACTATACAGGTAAATAGAATTGAATCATGCATCACCTCCCACTGTCCAGAATTGTGCCTGGGAGCTAGGTCTAGGCCATCCGCCCCCCACCGGCGCCACACCGAGAGCAAGGGCGATGTGCATCCACCAACTACCTCTAAACAGGGCCAATAAGCTGAGGAAAAGAAAAAAAGAAAAGAAAAGGAAAAAGAGGAGGAGAAAATAAATATGAAGAAAAAAATAAATAAAATAAAAGGGAGAATTGCCTCCTGAGATGAAAAACAGAAAAAAGATCTAAAGAAAAAACACAATACCTTGGAGCAATCCTCTGTAGATGTTAGTTAGTATAGATAAGCTGAAAGTCCGAACACCCCATTAAAGTTAATGGAGGGATATGAATTACCGGAGCAGCTGAAATAATAAAGGAGTATATGAATAGTATAGATGTGGAAATAATAATAATAAAATAAATAAATAAAATATAAAATAAAAAGCAGAAAAGTTGAAAAAATAAATAACTGCAAACGCAGAAGAAAAAAAAAAAAGGGGGGGGAAGGAGGAATCTTTAAATGTGAAATATTGGTTTCAAAGGTCCGATTGCATTATTTAGTCCAAATAAACTAGACTAGACTGCACTTTATACGGTGGCCAAGAGTAGATAGGTCAAAACACACATACAATATGCATTGTAATTACAGATGCACTCATCTATAGAGTTTAGAAAGTTTGACCACAAAGAAACAGAGGAACAAACAATCTAATCAGAAAAGGATAGCTCGGTAATGTGAGCCCATTAGCTCGTAGGCATACGAGCGGTGGGTACCGTAAGGAACATACCTGTGATGCATGTGGTAGTGTGTAGACGGTCCATGGACTGGGACCGTATGGGCTTAAAGGCGGCCTGATATAGGCAGCAAGCATGCACCGTGTGTGACGTCACGTGCGCGCGCTCGGATAGGATGGCGTCATCCCACCTGACCCCCTACGACTCCCGGACGGAGACTGCAGATCCCATAATGCTCACTGGCGAAGGAAGCCGCACAGTGCAACACGGAAAGCAAGGATCCGACCCACGGAGGAGTTAGGGCAGTGATGGGGACGCCTAGATGCCGCTATGGGAACTGCAGCATCTAACCGAGCAGATGCTCAAACGCCTACTCACTCCCGGACAACAGGGGAGGGGAGGAAAAAGCCAGGGCACGGCTCGGACAAATGTCTCAGGCAATGGACCAAACCCCGGGAGGACATCCATGAATGGAAACTAATTTTAAAAAAACATTAAACATTACTCAAAGTACAAAAAACCCTTATTCACATGTAAAATCTCAAACATAGCCTGAAACACAAGTGTTAAGGATAAAGGTGGCAAGATACAATGACATCATACAAATCATAACAAATCTATACATAGAGATCAACATAGCATGATGGAATCTTTAATAATGGTACCTAACGAATGGTGAACCAAAACACACATATGCTTACATATAATTATAATTTGTGAATTAATGAAGCATTCAGTTGATAGGGGACAAAACATTTAAAGATTGCATATGTGTATATGTCGCTCATCAGTGGAATCTGGAGAGCATAAGATTTAACATTATGCCCTCTTTTTATGTTTTTATTTATTTTTATATATCTATTAATTGCTGTGCCCAGTTATTTGGATCAAAAGGACAAGAGAGGTCCATAACGCAAAACCTCCCAACAGGGGTAATGAATACTTTCGGATATGTCTTATATAGTTGGACTAAAGAAATGAAGCAAAGCTTATGTTTTCATTTAGTCCTGGATTTACTGTGGCTCGTAGACGGTGGATCCATCTCACCTCTCTCTGGAGGAGAACTTGGTCTACGCTTCCTCCGCGAGTACCAAGAGGTACATGATTGAGGGCTGCAAATTTCACCACTTTGTGATCAAATCGGTGAAATTTGGCAACATGTAGATTTAAAGCAGTAGTAGTTTGTTTTTTAAAAAGGGGTACAATATGGTCCTTAATACGTTTGATGAATGGTCGTTTCGTTTTACCTACACAAAAAGCGCCCCAGTAGCAGGAAACTATGTAAACAACTCCTGCCGTTTGGCAGGTGACACGATGGCCAATTGTATGTAATTGACCATTGGGTAAGAGAATTTGATGAGAGTTGGTCATGAACGGGCAGAACTGGCATCCACCACAAGCGTAGGTGCCAGTTCCCATCCGCTCAGTAATTTTAGGACCTGAGAGGTGACTTTTTACCAATTTGTCCTTAATGGACCGGGCATGCTTGAATGTTATCTGAGGATAGGATTGAATGTGTGGGGCAATTTGTGGGTCTGCTAATAGGAGAGGCTAATGCTTCTCCAAAATTGATCTAAGCTGTTTGTGTTGATTCGAGTACTGTGTGATAAATCTCACAGATTCCGAGTTAGTTTTGGTTTTCTGAGAATAAATTAGGGATTCTCTATTGTGTAGATTGCATTTCTTGTATGCTCTCTTGAGACATGACTGACTATAGCCACGGGCACGTAACCTAGTGCGTAGTTCCTTGGCTGCCTTTTGATAGTCAGAATCTGAGGAACAATTGCGTCTTATCCTCAAATACTGACTATACGGTATGCTGTCAATTAATGGCTTAAGGTGGAAACTACTTGCGCTGAGAATAGTGTTTCCTGCTTGGACTTCCTGTATAACGTTGACTCCAGCATCCCATTTGAGTCAATATGAATTTCAAGATCTAAAAAAGTGATTTTGTTTTGGCTACAATCCACAGTAAACTTCAAATTGAAGTTGTTATTAGAAATTAGGTCCATGAATTGGGAGAGTTCTTCACGAGTTCCTGTCCAGAGGAATAGCACATCATCTATATATCTATGCCATGAGATTATATGGCCAAGTAGAGACGATACATGATCATCTGAAAATAGTTCCTGTTCCCACCCCCCCAGGTACAGATTGGCGTATGCAGGGGCACATCTGGTGCCCATTGCCACGCCCTGCACCTGGAGGTAGTGGGAAGAGTTGAAGATGAAACAATTAGAAGTAAGAATATAGGTGAGAAGGTCAATAACAAAGTTGTTGTAGGTAGTCGAATGTGTACCTCTGTCCAATAGGAATTTGGTAATAACTTCCACCCCCTTGGAGTGGGGGATGGAGTTGTAGAGACTTTCAATGTCTAGAGCCACCAGCCACGTATCATCGGAGACATGTAGTCCCTCAATGATGCGGAGCAGGTGGATGGTATCCTTTACGTAAGATGACAAAGCCGTGACATGGGATTGAAGATAGAGATCCACTAATTGACTGGCATTTTCAGCTATGCTTCCACAACCAGAAATGATAGGTCTACCGGGAGGGGCATTTAAGGACTTATGAATTTTTGGTAGAGCATAGAACGTTGGGATAACCAGATCTTTAACATTTAGAAATTGCCAGGTGTTTTTGTCTATAACACCACTGTGATAAGCATTAAAAATAATGCTCCGATAGGATGCAATAAAGTTATTGACCACCGTTTTAGTTATAGGTCTGTACCATTCTCTATTAGACAAAATATCATCACACATGGAGAGGTATTGGTCATAATCCATGACTACTAAATTGCTGCCTTTGTCGGCAGGCTTTATAACAATGTCTTGATTGGATTGAAGAGATGTAATGGCCTCTTTCTGGGTACGAGATAAATTAGACTGGTTTGAAGGTTTAAAGCTTAGTTTGTCAATTTCGCTCGAGGTTTGTTGGACAAATGCCCAAATGTTTGGATTAGAGCTTAATTGGGGAAAGGCGCGGGACTTTGGCCTATAAGAAATGGAGGCAGGAAACCGGACGCCTTGCACACGGATACCGCCGGTGAGATTAGGCGGAATATCATTGGTGTTTTAGGTCAGGTTTGACTCCCCCCAAAGGTCCATCAAATCCTGGATTGTTTGTGATTCCAAATTGGAATCCAATTGCAACGAATCTAAGTTGTGAGGTATAGGGATGTAATTACCTATCGATTGCTCCTGAGGTTTTTTACCGTATAATGTTTTATACATCAATCTGCGAGCAAAGAGATGTATATCCTTAATTGCAGTAAATTTATCAGTGTTTTGATTTGGACAAAATGATAATCCTAATTTCAAGACCTCAATTTCACTTGCGGAAAGGGGATAAGAGGATAGGGTAACAACTTCTAGATCTCTGGTATCATAATTTCTTTTGGATTTTACTTTGGTGCTGGACTTTGTAGCAGTGTCAAAGGGGGAACAGGATGCGGAGTTGCATCGAGTTGTTTCCCTAAAAAAATGGGTGCCATTTTAAGATCTTTGGATGCACTGTGTGAAGTGTTTGAATGAGTATTATGTGCAGATGAATCGCTTACCTTCGATGTTTAAGCTCGAACAGGTGTGCATGAAGAGAGGATTGAAACAGTGGATAGAGAGGAAGAAGCCAGAGTTGGAGTGATGGAGCTCATAGGCCCCGTAACCAAAGTCGTGCTTGGAGTAAGTGCAGGATGAAAAGACAAAACATGCATTTGTGGTGGTGAACTGGGGGGTGGTGGTTGTTTCGGTGCAGGTGCACGAGTGCCACGAGTGGAACTAGAAGTCCCAGTGTCAGAATCTCCTTTACGTCTTTTCGGGACTCTTTTGTCTGAAAATTCCAGATAAACCATCGATAAGCTGGAAGGAGAAGAAACAGGAGATAGGTTAGATGTAGACTTAGTTTGTTTGGGAGGTGAAGTGCCTTGATGTCTGGTGGTATTAGGGCTATTTTTGGTCCATTTATAAGCATAACCATTTTCATGTGCCAGTTTTCTTTCAAGTATTTGTTTTCCTTCTTAGCTATAAGATGTACAGTATATCTCTCTAGACATTCCCAAAGCTCACTCTCCCTCTTTTTGAATGAGGGGGAGTGAGCGACTAGAATGTGCTCATTTACCCATTTTTTAATCTGAGCATCCAAAGATACAATATCCTCCTCATACTGTTTACACAATAGGAGAAGCATGCCTTGGGAGCAGGTAAGCAAATTATGCTCCCAGGCTTGTTTGAGTGTTTCATCAATTTTATGTAGATTGGGGAAGATCTGTATCCTTAGACCCCAAGGTACTACATTGTTGTTGGAATATTTCTCAAAATATTTTTTATGCTAAAAAAGGCGTGCTTTTCTCTCCAACATCTTTTGTAAGCGAACAAATGCCTGTGACAGTTCTAATTCAGTTAGTTCTTTTTCATCCTGTACTTTGTGTGCTTTATGCATCAACTCATCCCAGGCTTCTCCACAGAAACCCGCCATCTTATCTGATTATGGCTATCTAAGTCAAGACTGGTTAGTCAAAATGATATTACACAAAAACATAAAAAATTATTATGTATGCATTCAATAATACGATCATGGCCACAAAATACAGTTTTAGGTGACTTGAAAAAAAAAAAAAGGAGGGAACAAATAAGAGAAATGTAAACATATAAATAATACGTAATAGGCAGTTTAAAGTGCCAACCCATACAATGGTTGTGAATTAAACCACTAATGTAGATGGGTCTGGATTAGAGAAGTATGGTGGCACTTTATCAAACGAGCACCTCATCCCAAAATGTAAATTATAAATTGGAATGGAAGGGAAGAGGGGATGGTATGGGAAGACGAAGGGGGTAACAGAGGGGGAAGGGGAGTACCCAGGAAGGAGGGTAGGGGCTGTTGGTGGGACTATAACGGTGCAGATGATCAAAATTCAGACCAATCAAAAGCAAAACGAGATTGAAGTATTAATAGTTTTCTTAAAATATAATAAAGTTTATTTTAACATAGACTTAAAAAATAGTACACAATCGTACTATTGAAGTGTTGAATATTTAAAACCATTGCACAATATGATTGGTTCAAACAAGTTTACAGTAGAATACAATGTCATGTTACGGCAATTTTGAAGTCTGTGTCGGAGTCCAACATGTTTCGCCTGTGAAGGCTTCCTCAGGGACTAAAACAGACAAATGCCTTGTACAAATCTAATTACAGAAAAAAGGAGTAAATATAAGGGTCACATAACAAAAAACACAAAATATATATGTATAGAGATTCAATAGTTAGATTAAATCATTTCATGAACATTGATATGTACTATACAGGTAGAATTGAATCATGCATCACCTCCCACTGTCCAGAATTGTGCCTGGGAGCTAGGTCTAGGCCGTCCGCCCCCCACCGGCGCCACACCGAGAGCGAGGGCGATGTGCATCCACCAACTACCTCTAAACAGGGCCAATAAGCTGAGGAAAAGAAAAAAAGAAAAGAAAAGGAAAAAGAGGTGGAGAAAATAAATATGAAGAAAAAATAAATAAAATAAAAGGGAGAATTGCCTCATGAGATGAAAAACAGAAAAAAGATCTAAAGAAAAAACACACAATACCTTGGAGCAATCCTTTGTAGATGTTAGTTAGTATAGATAAGCTGAAAGTCCGAACACCCCATTAAAGTTAATGGAGGGATATGAATTACCGGAGCAGCTGAAATAATAAAGGAGTATATGAATAGTATAGATGTGGAAGTAATAATAATAAAATAAATAAATAAAATATAAAATAAAAAGTAGAAAAGTTGAAAAAATAAATAACTGCAAACGCAGAAGAAAAAAACAAAAAGGGGGGGGGGGGAGGAGGAATCTTTAAATGTGAAATATTGGTTTCAAATGCATTATTTAGTCCAAATACACTAGACTAGACTGCACTTTATATGGTGGCCAAGAGTAGATAGGTCAAAACACACATACAATATGCAGTGTAATTACAGATGCACTCATCTATAGAGTTTAGAAAGTTTGACCACAAAGAAACAGAGGAACAAACAATCTAATCAGAAGTGTAATCTGCCTAGTAACAGGGCAAACGTCCCAAATCTCACTAAAAAACCCTATCTAGAACACAGTAAAATGAATTCTCCACCATCATTGGCTGCTTTCCAACATTCCATTCTAAATATAGGAGGTTTTTAGGACGTCTGAATCTGCAGACCTTAAACTGCCTAGTCCATTTGGTCTCTGCCTGGGGGGGAGCCAAGATTTTCTCTGCTTGCAGTTACACATTCTAGCCTGCTGTCTAGCCATGTCCCCCCTCCACAAGTCGCACTCCGACACTTAGTCTCTACCTCCAGCTGTGCTTCCTTTCTCCACAGGGACCCTTCCCCCACCCACCATCCTGTACAGAGCAGAGGGAGAGGACATGGAGGAGCCTGCAAGGTAAGATATCTGGGCATACATGACAGGGCGAGGGACAGTACATACGGGTCTATAGAATGGAACGTCCGAGGAGGTACAGGAGAGGGAGACGAGACATGTCCT
>BLSH010203967.1:20356-39422 GCA_018402905.1 Glandirana rugosa
GGAATGTATAGTCATGACAATTCCTCTACAATAACTGCTTTCCAATGAATGCCATCCTAAATCGCCTGATTTTATAATTACATTTTGAACTTTTTTGGACAGATAATGAAGATTTATGTTAGTGAAGCTGCTCAGTTCCAAAAACCAGGGACATTTCTATGGCTCACCTTGTGTCAGGGGTTAGTGGAGGATTTCCAGTGTTCCTATTATAAAATAAGGAATTAGGATGGAGCTTGATGGGATATGAAACCCCACATAATGCCAGTCTGTGCCGGGTTCCTGTGCAGACCTCACAGCTCATGTAATTCTTTACCTTTGGGATTTAATGGATGAATGAGCCAGCAATATTTTATTGAGAATTAAGACTGACAGCTGAGTTATACTGTACATTGTGTACAGAGTGGGTGGAGCCTATAAGGGGTGTGGCTTCTAAGAAGTGGGATGGGGCAAAAAGGAAGGGCAGGGTCTGGCGCCCCACCATCTTAAAACTTCACCAGCCGCCACTGGTTATCATCATAATAATGATGACAAGAATCGTAAGCATCTCACTTTTCTCATGATGATCACAGTAAAAGTGTTTGGGTGTAGCTGTATGCTGTATGGCTGTTTGTATACCAAAGTGTGACTGTACCTGCACCCTTTCCAGAAGTGCTGAGCCTGAGCACCCTGTGGGATTCCCGTGTTGTACATATCTCATTGAGTCCTTAGTCACTGCCTGGCTACAGCCTCAGGACTAAGGCTTGGTTCACACCTATGCGTTTTTTATTGTATTTTGCAGAAATGCTCTACAGTCCATTCACCATGGATTCCTATGGGATACGTTCACATCTGTGCTTTTTTCAGCCACTGCATTTTTGGATAAGGTCAGGGACTTCTTTTAAAAGCAAAATGCTGCAGTTTTGGTTCAATAGACTTCAGTGGAGAAGCTGCAGAAAAGCATGTAGTGCGGTTTTGCCACAATTTACATTTTGCGTTTTTTAATCCAGCCGACAACAAATTGGCCAAAAAAAATTACAAAAGTTCAAAAATAAAGTAATACGTGCAATAATAAACTGATTAGAAAATCCATATGTGCAATAAATAAGCTGTCTGCAAGGGTTTATATGGACAAAATGGACCAATGCTGATTTCCTGATGCCTCTTTACTACCACTTTGGAGCACCTCAACCACACCTGTGAGCACACAGGTCACTTAACAGAAGGTGCAGCCACACAATATTGGCCCAAACATGTATATTAAGGCTGGGTTCACATATATATGCGAATTGGATGCATTTTTACCCGCATCCAATTTGCATAACTTGTGAATGTGACTGGCTCTCAATGAAGCTAGATCACACGTCTGGGGCAGCCATGGTGCAGTTTTGAAAAGGGTCCTGTGTGTTTTTGTGTCCAGTTCAGGTGCGAATTCAGGGAAAAATCTGCCCTGAATCGCAACTGAACCGGTGAGCAGAAACGCAATGGACTGCAAACTGACATGTGTGAACCCGGCCACCACCCCGCTCAGACTGCTTCCAGATGGTAACAGATCACATCATAGATAATTCACCTCCGAATTATGGGCCTCTCACTGCCTGGGGTCGCCACACAATAGCCGCAATCACATTATATACATACAAAAGTAAAACACTTTTAAGCAATCTGCCAAACGTCAGCCTTTTCTCCCACTGTAGGCTCTCCCATGCCAGAGGAGAGTAATGTGACTGTGGCTACTGTGTAGTGAGAGACCTGGAATTCAGAGGTGAATTATCTATGATGTGATCTGTTACCATCTGGAACCAGTCTAAGCGGGGTGGTGTTACTGCATGTATAACATACGTGTGTGGCCACACCTTCTACTAAGTGACCTGTGTGCTCACGGGTGTGGTGAAGGTGCACCAAAGTGGTGGTAAAGAGGCAGCAGAAAATCAGCATTGGTCCATTTTGTCTAGATGAACTCTTACACTTTATTTATTGGGCAAGTCAAATTTTTTTGGGTTGGACATTGAAGTAGTGTCTAAAAGGCTGCATGTGGTCTGCTTTTGTATATAATATATATGAACTTTATCATCAGTTTATTGCATGTATCACTTTATTTTTGAAATTTTTTATGGCACGTTTGTAACTGCATCAGTTTTGTACTCTGTATAATATTTGTGAATTTGTTTTTTCTTATTTATCCACAAAGTGGGTTAGCACATCTTTCCAACATTTAATATCTAATTAATGTAAGTTGTGGTGTGCTTTTAGAGTCAGCATGAGACGTTAGAGGGGTGATGTTTTTTCTCACAAGAAATGCTTTCTGGCACTCTTGTCAGTTGCAATAAGAAAAAAAAAATGAATTGATGACATCACTCACCAAATGTATTGGCAGAACCAGTTTATGGTGTTTCTCACTGACACAGACTGCTTTGCTGCAGATAGAATGCTTCCTAAACTCTCTTCTCTCTCCCTTCCTCAAGCTGAAGAGCTGAGCCTGTACCCCCATCCTCCAATCCAGGGAGAAAGAAATACATCAGGGGGAGGGGAGAAGGTAGCTGTACCAGCTGTGTGTGTGTGTGATTAGAGCAGCCAACACACAATGTTAGAAGCTAACAGCTAGGTCAGGTCTAGGAAAGCACTTGTGGGCAGATACTGGGGAGGAGAGTGGGAGGAATCTCCTGGTCTAGTGGGAGGTCTCTCCTGGGGTCATGTGGGTGTGTTCAATGATGTCAGAGCCTCTGCACTTCCTGACTCCAGGGACTCCAGGAAGATATGAAATGATTTCAGTTCAAGCAACTTCTGGCTGAGGTAAGGCCTGCTTCTGGGGAGAGGGATAGAGTTATCTCTGCTCCATGAGAGCTACATTACAGGCACATAGAGAAGCTGAAATTTAGGGGGAAAAAAAAAGTGAACTCGGCATTTAACCTTTTCGCTGCCGGGTCCGTATGTCGTACATACCTGACAGCGGGGGAGATTCACACACAATCCAGTGGTTGCAACCACCGGGATTGTTTGTGAAACTGACAGGCAGACTGCCTGTCAGGTGAAATCATTCGGGCACCTGATTCCTCACACACCTTTTGGCTAAGATCAAGTGTAGTATCTGTTCTTATTAGTTGCCAAAGGAGGCGCTGTGCTACTGTCCTTGTTGGAGGGGATAGCAGTGGCTATGCGAATCTAGGCGTAAAAGAGACTGGAAGGCAAGTACTGGGAGCTGGAGCCAACCGGGGGGGGGGGGGGCAAAGGCTTCTGGGAAAAACGGACGGTCTCTCCCTGACTGAACAAGGTGCTATGCTGGTCGAGGCTGAAGGGCTGGGATGCTCGGCCTTTTGGCTGGGCCGGTGTTGAAACTGTGCCAGACAGTTGCCGAAGGAGGCGCTGAGTGGATGCCAAGGAGATTAGGTCTAGGGGCTCAGCTCGGCAAATCCTGAGGTGTAATGGGATTCTGGACGGTGGATCCAGGAGAAACCTGGGTCTGCAGTATCCAGATCAACAGGGTGACCGGGGAGCCGGAAAGGTCCTCCTAGCTGGTGCGGGGAAACGCTGGCCTGGCCGGAGGGTAGGGCTGAAAGAAGCCCGTGGTGCATGTGCCCCTGGAGTGGCAGTCCAGGGGTGCCTGAAATCTCACAGTGGGTGGCAACACTTTGAGTTTGACGGCACCAAGGTCACTGCACCATGACACCTTTTTTCGCACCTGCCTCCTGGGCCGGGCCTTTTGGCCAGGACCGGAGGAATTTTTGATTCCTGGCCACAAGGCCGGCCTTTGTTTTTCACAAAGACACCTCTTTCACTTCTCCACTATCCTTCCCCCACCTTTTGATTGTTTTGTTTGTTTGCTGTGTCGTGTCACTTATTTGTTGGGTTGCACGAGCACCGTTTGATGAGTAGGTCGTATGGTCTTCGGGCCTGCCCTGAAAGTCTTGGGTTGGCGGTGGGTATGGCCTTTTGGCTTGACCCAATACCTCTCATGGGGTCTCCCTTCAGGGGAGCCCTACTAAGTATCGAGGGGCGGTCGGTTCCGGCTGGCCGCCAACGAGAACTGGGGGTTGCTCGGCCTTCTGACTAGGCAGTCCTTGGTGCACGATACCCCAATCCCTGTCAGGAGCTTCGTGCCCCGGGGGACCAGGGTTTAGGCCCTTCCTCTTTGGAGGGGTGCCAAGTGTACACCCATGTGCACTTTTTGTGTCTTCACTTTTGTGTTGTGCACTTTTTTATGCACCGGGTAAGCTTTGAGGTGTGTTTCACACCACCACGGGCTTCAAAAAAAAAAAAACCTGATTCCTCACACACACATACCCAGTACCCACCCCCCCCCCCCCATGCCGCCAGCTGGAGGGGAAGGAGAAGAGTGGACACACATCCACCCCCCCTTCTTGTTTTGACCTGAAAAGCGGTGTCTATGATGTCACTTCCGGGTCAGCCTCTTCGTGGTCCCGGCTAACCTAGCCAGGAAGTAATGTTTTGTAATGCGATCTGCATTGCAAAACATTTAGAGGAGCTCAAAGGAGACATGCAGGCTCTTTTGGACTTTGCATCTCTCATTAAAGAGAACCTGCCACCTAAAAATCATCACACAGGGGGAATTTTTTTTGAGGCCTCCTACCCCCATATATACGCACTTACAAACGTAAACACATGCGTTGGGGCACCTACTTGTGAAAACATTGATTAACATGTTACATATCACTGCACACGATACAGTGAGAACAATGCAGCTACACCAGACCTCCTCCGTAACACTGAACTAATGCCTACAATGGCTTTTGAAGCGTCACCTATAGAAAATATAGGGTACTTATGTTTGTCCCCATTTTATGGGTGCTGTGATCAGCGAGTCAGTGAGACTCCCGGCCCCATAACACGTGATCAGCTGTCAGCCAATGACAGCTGATCACGTGATGTAAACAGAAGATCGTAATTGGGTTACAGCGTGAGGAGAAAAATAAATGATTTGCAGCTTCTGTCAGAGGGACATCGGTCCTAATCATGGAGAGTCACTGCTGCTATGCAGTGTCCACCAGTGCCACCTGCCAGTGCATATAAGTGCTGCCTATCAGTGCCAACCAGTGCCTCATCATCAGTGCCACCTATCAGTGCTGCCTATCAGTGCCCACCAGTGCCATCTATCAGTGCCCATCAGTGTCACCTATCAGTACCACCTTATCAGTGCCCATCAGTGAAGGAGAAAAACTACCTGTTTTCAAATTTTTATAACAAACTGTTTTTTTTTCTTCAAAATTTTAGGTCTTTGTAGCAAAAAATTATAAACCCAACAGTTATTAAATACCACCAAAAGAAAGCTCTGTTTGTGTGAAAAAAAATTATAAAAATTTCATTTAGGTACAGTGTTGCATGACCGCGCAATTGTCATTCAAAGTGTGACAGCGCTGAAAGCTGAAAACTGGCCTGGGCAGTAAGGGGGTATAAGTGCCCTGTAAGCAAGTGATTGAAGTTAGTATCTTTCCTGAGCCTGGACCAGCTCTGTGATGTAAGCCAACAGTGGGCTATAGCCCGTTGTCTGCTGAAAACGGGTCACAGGAGTGCAGAATGGACTGCACTCCTGTGATCCACAGGAGAAGTACAGCCAAACAAGCTTTGGCAGTACTTCTCCTTTAAGGTCCTATGTAAGAAGAATTATGGGAATAAGGTGGAGTTCAAAGTGAACTATAACATTACCTGCTGGGATTGGCATTTGTATGGGACTGCAGATAAAAATGGGGGTAAAATGCAGGAAAACAGTGTATATGCCAGCACTGACTGAACTGCAGCACACCACTGTGAACATGATGGGGCCCAGCTACTTGCATAGGCTGGTGAAAAGAAAACGCTTTGGCTGGAGTTAAGGAAAGGGTCTGCTGGAGGAAAGAGGGGAAGTGAGAGAGATTTGGCAAAGAGAATGCAGGGAGAGAGGGAGGAAGGGGAGAGAGTCACAGGGATAGTGATAACTCACTTGCATCGTCCCAAGTGGCTCACTGGCTCAGTCAGCAGCTTCTGCTTGTTTAAACTTCCCGCCCACATCCCCTTCAGATGGAGAACATGGGCTGCACGGGGCGTGGACGGGGACAGGGGAAGGAGGCGATCAGATCCTCCCTCTACCTCTACCGTGTGTGGGGGGGAGCTTTGTTTGCTGGGCTGAGAATGTAACAGAGACACACTGCAGTTTTACAAATACAGCCAACATCCCTATATTTATGGATAGCTGGCAACACGGATGGGGCCCCCTAGTGGCTCCGGGCCCTCGGGCAGTGCCTGTGTGCCCGATGGGTCAGTCCATCTCTGGTCTGGAGCACAGCAGCACGGAGACTCTCCAGGACAAAGCAGCATTCACAAGGTTTTTCAGGAGGATCATGGATCTGAGCAGCAAGGATCTTGTCACCCAAAGGTGAAGTGAGACTGGTACGAATCGTAGCCAGAATACAATCAGGGGGTATCACAGGAACAGGAACCGACTCCACCTTGGAAGTGTAGGAAAGCTGTCGCGACAATGCATCGGCTCTTAGATTCTTAGTACTGAGTAAGAATGAGACTATGTAATTGAAGCTTGTCAAAAACAGAGCCCATCGTGCCCTCCTGGGGGAGAGGCATTTAGCCTCAGACAAGAATGTGAGATTCTTGTGGTCAGTCAAAATGAGAACCGGAACAGTGGTACCCTCGAGTAGATGCCTCCATTCTTTGAGGGCTAAAATGATCGCTAACAACTCTTTGTCCCCAATCTCGTAATTGCATTCTGCAGTAAACAACTTCTTGGAAAAGTAGCCACAAGGATGCATAGTGCTCTCGGAGGTGGGACGTTGGGACAGAAGGGCACCAACTCCAGTCTCAGAAGCATGAACCTCAAGGATTAAGGGTAACGTAGGATCCGGATGTGCCAACACAAGAGCAGACACAAAGGCTGCCTTGAGACTTTCAAAGGCCTTAATGGACTCTGGAGACCAATTCTGTGGGTTACCATTCTTTCTGGTCAGATTAGTCAGGGGCTTGACCAGAGATGAGAATAAAGAATAAACTTCCAATAATAATTGGCAAAGTCAAGAAAACATTGTAGTGTACGTAAACCCATAGGTCGGGCTGCTGTAGAACTGCCGATAGCTTCTCTGGGTCCATCGAAAAACCAGCAGTGGAAATTACATAATCTAGGCATTTAAACTGTTCAAGATGGAACTCGCACTTCTCCAATTTACAATACAAGTTATTATCTCTCAGCATCTGAAACACACGACAGACATCTGTGTGGTGACTCTCTAGGGGCTTGGAATATATGAGGATATCGTCGACATACACCACCACACATTGCTGAAAAACTGCTGGAGCGTTGCAAAGACCAAATGGCATTGATGTATTCGTAATGGCCTGTCCTGGTATTAAACATAGTTTTCCACTCATAGCCCTCCTTGCTGCAAATGAGATTGTATGCCCCTCTCAGATTAAGCTTTGTGAAAACCGTTGCTCCCTTGAGTCAGTCAAATAACTCCCTAATCAATGGAATTGGATAAGCTTTCTTAATCATGAAGCAACTTTTTTACAAAGAAGAAGCCAGCACCAGCAGGAGACGAGGATTTGCAGATGAACCCTCTAGAAAGTGCGTCTGCGACATACTCCTCCATGGCTTTATCCTCCGAGACAGACAAAGGGTAAACCCAGCCACAAATGGGTATGGCGCCAGGTTGAAGGTCAATTGCGCAATCGTACGACCGGTGTGGAGGCAAACTACCGGTTTGACCTGTGTCAAACACATCGCTAAATTTGTGGTACTCCTACGGCAGGGAGGAGAGTGAAAAAGTACACAAGACCTTGGCCACTTTCTGAAAACATGTCTTACTGCATTGTGGCGACCAGGAAAGAACCTCAGCACAAAGCCAATCAAAAGAAGGGTTGTGCCTCTGTAACCAAAGATAACCAATAACCACTAGAAAATGAGGAGAGGAAATGACTTGGAATTCGATTATCTCATGGTGAAGAGCCCCTACGGCCATGGTCAATAGAGCAGTCTTTTGGGTCACCTGGGCAGGCTGTAGAGGTCTCCCATCAATAGCCTCAATGGCAAGTGGAGTAGCCCGAAGCTGCAGTGGGATCGAGTGCTTAGACACAAAGGCACTGTCTATGAACAGGCCTGCAGCCCCAGAGACTATTTGTCCAGACGAAGTTACGCCAATCATCTAGCGAAATGTGCTGACATCACGGGCATCACATGACGCCGATGCAGAAGTCTCAGAGCGGGTGAGGAGACGGTGGAGACGCGGAGAGTGAGGCGGAGCTGCAGCTGGGCCTCCACCACAAGCCAGGACGGCATCATACCGATGGACATTACAAGGCCGGTTCCAGCCTCCCTCCCCCTGCATGCTTGATCGTATCGGGAGCGTCGGCCACAAGCAACTGCGGTGTGGAGAAATTGCCAAGAGAGAGGGAATTGATACTGCTATCCTGTAACAGGGCCGTCAAAGGATCGGTAATGTACCATACACTGTAATGTATCTATCAGCTGTTTATCACCTATACACAGCTCTACAGGGATCAGCTATTTGGCCTGTGAGGACATTTTCTGTGCTTCCACTTACACCCATGGTTGCTCCACACAACAGGCGACTCCCAAGTTGTTCCACTTATAGCACGATACACTGATCTTGGTGAGGTAGTCACAGCTATGTCCGTCAGGGTACCTGTGACATTTACATCATCAGTGTAGTGGATCAACAATGGGACAGCCTTATTAGAGGATCACACGGTCCATTCATTTATGTCTGCACTGAGTTCCATCAACATCAGAGATGCCCAACCAAAAATCTATGTGTTAGACACAGCCCCACTAGCAACAGACACTAGGCACAGCAATGCAGAGACCATTTTTGAGTCTCCATCCTTATTTGCTCTAAATTAGAAGTTGACCCCTATACTGTTCTACCACGTGTGTGACCAGTATTGCCCTGAGTGAGTCAGTCACAGCAAGGCCCATATGAGTTTCTGTGACAGCTACATCACCACCACACATGAACAGTGGGATGACCACATCAACAGAGCATACTGCCTCCTGCTGGCCATCCAGAGCCACATTCCCCTCTGAGACACTTTGATCAGGTCTACATCAAGATTGCAGGAGTCAATAATGAGGAAATATCATCCCCAGTAAGGGCCACCTTGGAACTCTACGTCACCACAGGAGTGTCATCAGACAGCTCTGAGCTCTCACAACTTGGTTATTAGGACTATCCAGTTCAGGACATTTGTAAAGCTCATCCCAACTAGTATATCCGTGCCTACCATTCCCTTTGGGGACCATCCATCCATCTCCTTCTCTCCCCCCTCCACACCCCCTCTCCCTCCCTCTCCTGCCTCCAGGGATGATACACCTAGAGGAAGCCACTACTTGCCTAACCTAGGCCACCGATCCCCAATTTGGGACAGCAAGGCCGCCTCACGGTGCATCCGCAGTTGGCGTCCGGACGTCATTTTTAACATGTTTGCTTTTTGTTATGCACATGTCATTTTACTGCATGCTTTGGTAACTCTCAGTATGGTTGTCATCACTGTTACAACACAAAGTTTGTTACATTTATTGGAGAAATGGTCCTAATTTTATATTGTACTCAATAAAATTAGCAATTTAAAACCAGCTTCCTATGCACTGCCCTTTGCTACCACAGTAACCACTTTTGCAGTCCTGTACCTATTACAGGACTGAATTTTTTTGGTTGTAGGACTTTTTTGATTACGGTATCAACATCCACACAGGTGAGTGGCAAGGAAGTGGTCCTGCCTTTCCCGTTTTGGAGAGGAGGCTTATTGCTATATCCGCTATTTTTTTTCGTTTTTGCCAGAGTCTATTAGAGCCTGTATCTCAATGGATGTCTCGCACCAAGAAAGGGTAATCAGAACCAGGGGCTTATCCTTCTGGATAACTGGGGACAAAACAACGGCACCTAAGGTCTGTCCCCTACAGGACCTCAGGTGCAAGCGCCCCCCGGATGAGTAGGACAAGACTTCAAAAAGTGGCCTGCCTGGCTACAATAAAGGCACAATCTCTCTCTCTCTCCTCCTAAAGGCTCTCTCATCTGCAGAGAGACGTGTGAAGCCCAACTGCATGGATTCTACCTCACTGACAGGCTCGGAACCAGCAGGTATGGGAGGTGAGGGAGGCACGGGTGGGACTACAAAGCTCGGAGTCAAACATACAGGAGGCTTCCACAAGCGCTCCTTAAAGGAAGGTCTCTTGCAGAGTCTGTAGTCAATGAAGATGGCAAATGTGATCAACCTCTCTAGCTCAGTGGGTATGTCTTGGGCTGCTATCTCAACTTTGATGTATCCGAGAGACCATGAGAAAAAGCAGCCAAGAGAGCCTCATTGTTCCAAGCAACCTCTGCTGCCAGAGTACAGAATTCAATGGCGTAATCAGCAACTGTTCTTGTACCCTGTTGATGGACATGAGGCTTTTGGCAGTGGTAGTGGGGCTTGCGGGAACGTCAGATACCCTTTTAAAGAAGGCCTCAAACTCTGGGTAGCTCTGGATAACATGTTTTTGTGTCTCCCATAGAGGGTTTGCCCAGGCCAAGGCTCTGTCAGTAAGCAAAGAAATCACAAAGCCTACTTTGCTTCTGTACGTAGGGAACGCCTGGGGCAGCTTCTCAAAGTATATCCCAACCTGGTTGAAAAACCCTCTGCATCGAACTGGATCACCCCCAAATTGCTGGGGAACCAGAGCGGAACTAGACATACCCCTTATAGAGGTAATATTTGAGGCGGGTGCCTGCACATAGACTTGAGCAGGAGGAGAGTGCGCAGAGCAGGGTCTTGAATCCAGGAACCAGAAGGGAACATTGAACAGGCAAAGTCTTTCACAGGAACACACAGCCGAGATTTCTCCAGAGATGTTGACCAAGGCAAAGGCATCTGTGATCTGATCCAGGCAGTTTATATAGCAGCAGAGCTGGCTTAACGAGGCAGGATATGGTCATCAGGTGAGACAGAGTGGAAGCTGAGACTGGCAATTAACCATCTGCTGAGCAGTTTGCTCTGAGAAGGGAGAGCTGAGCCCAGCCCTGACACAATATTTTGTGTGACCACCATTATTTTCCAGCACTGCCTTAACCCTTTTGGGCATGGAGTTTCCAGAGCTTCACAGGTTGCCACTGGAGTCCTCTTCCACTCCCCCATGAGGACATCAAGGAGCTGGTGGATGTTACAGACCTTGCGCTCCTCCACCTTCCATTTGAGGATGCCCCACAAATACTCAATAGGGTTTAGGTCTGGAGACATGCTTGGTTAGTCTATCACCTTTTGTGAGATACTGTATACAGAACAGTCTTTTCTTCTGCTCTGGATTTAGCAGCATAGGCAGGATATGTGGCTGAGACTTTCTCTCTCTCTCTCTCCACTTTCTCCTTATGGCTTTTTTAAAGCCACATGCACATACACATGCTATACAAAAAGATAGCCTAGGCTATAAGAAGATTGCCAAGACCCTGAAACTGAGCTGCAGCACAGTGGCCAAGACTATACAGCGGTTTAACAGGACAGGTTCCACTCAGAAAAACGTTTGCCATGGTTGACCAAAGGAGTTGAGTGCACATGCTCAGCATCATATTCAGAGGTTGTCTTTGGGAAATAGACATATGATTGCTGCAGAGGTTGATTGGGTGGGGGGTCAGCCTGTCAGTGCTCAGCCCATACGCCGCACACTGCATCAAATTGGTCTGCATGGCTGTCGTCCCAGAAGGAAGCCTCTTCTAAAGATGATGCACAAGAAAGCCCACAAACAGTTTGCTGAAGACAAGCAGACTAAGGACATGGATTACTGGAACCATTTTCTGTGGTCTGATGAGACCAAGATAAACGTATTTGGTTCAGATGGTGACAAGTGTGTCTTGCCTACAGTCAAGCATGGTGGTGGCAGTGTCATGGTCTGGGGCTGCATGAGTGCTGCCAGCACTGGGGAGATATAGTTTATTTAGGGAACCATAAATGCCAACATTTACTGTGACATACTGAAACAGAGCATGATCCCCTCCCTTCAGAGACTGGGCCACAGGGCAAGATTTCAACAGGATAACGACCCCAAACACACCTCCAAGACGACCATTGCCTTGCTAAAGAAGCTGAGGGTAAAGGCAATGGACTGGAAAAGCATGTCTCCATACCTAAACCCTATTGAGCATATGTGGGGCATCCTCAAATGGAAGGTGGAGGAATGCAAGGTCTCTAATATCCACCAGCTCCGTGATGTCATTATGGAGGAGTGGAAAAAGACACCAGTGGCAAACTGTGAAGCTCTGGTGAACTCAATGCCCAAGAGGGTTAAGGCAGTGCTGGAAAACAATGGTGGCTACACAAAATATTGACACTTTGGGCCCAATTTGGACATTTTCACTTAGGGGTGTACTCACGTTTGTTGCCAGCAGTTTAGACATTAATGGCTGTGTGTTTGAGTTGTTTTGAGGAGACAGCAAATTTACACTGTTATACAAGCTGTACACTCACTACTTTACATTGCAGCAAAGTGTAATTTCTTCAGTGTTGTCAAATGAAAAGATATAATAAAATATTTACAAAAATGTGAGGGGTGTACTCACTTTTATGAGATACTGTACATAAGATGAATACACAGCTCTCAAAATATACGTCTGTTAAAAATTCATAGATCACTAATTAAACTGTTAATATCTAATTCAATATTTAACCCCCTTGGTATAAGTGTCTCTGTTAATTATATCCACTTGGACTCACGTTTAGACACCTCTCTAACTAAATTAGATACTCGCCATGATAAGTGTACCCTATCTATTCCCCAGAATTTTAAACTAGACTCGGGGCCTTCCTATAGATACATTTCTGATTTTTTTTTGGCGGATCTAAATAGAAACACCAACAATATACAGTAGTATTTTAAATTGTCAGTATTTTTTTTTTTGAATTGTACAATGTGCATGGCTGTGTAATCTTTTTTTTTGTTTTGTTTTTTCCCTATGCAGATTACTGTGCATGCATGTTTTGTAATTAACTGAGAATATACCTAACTTTATTATCTGCAGGACCACATCAAACATCGCAGAGAGGCAGGAGGGGGCGTGGAAGAGGAAGAGGAGACGGGGACCCAATCAGCTGCGGCAAGCCAATCACTCATTACTGCCGGAGAAGGGACCTCGCAAGCATCTCCCTATGCTTGCAGCGTTCACGAGGAGCCTGTACCAGAGGTAACTGTCCAATCTTTATGTATGAATATCTACTGCAATGTCTGTCTATCTGTCCACCAACCTACTAATCTACATTTATTTTTTATTTTTCAGGTCTCTGTGGACCGTGCAGTGCCTCAGCATGGGGAGGTGCTTGGTCGCGGCAGTGTCCGTGGTCGTGGCCGTGACATCACTGGGCAGAGCAGGGGTGGCATCGGAGAAAATGGCGGAGTATTGATACATTTTTGGATCCAAACAATATTCACGCCTGCTTCTGCCGTACATTGTATCATGTTCTGGAGGAAATTGGGGGAGAAGAGTCGAAGCAGTATATGGATCAAATATACGACCTGGCGAAAGCATTTCGCCAGGCCAAAATAAGTGGTCAGCAACCACCAGTGGATCCATGCACTGTCTCACAGGATCCCCTAATTACCTCCAGGACATCAGCAGTCCTAGCACCCCCCTCCTCATACCAGCCACCTCCTCCTCAACCATATCCTCTACCTACTATGCCCCAGCCTGCTTGCCTGCCTGCTATGCCGCAGATCCTGTCTCCTTTCTCCCATCTCCCCGAATGCCCACCGTCTTCCTCACAATTTTCCAATTTACCCCATCCCCATCTCCAACCTTACCCTCATGCCCCATACCCTCTTCCTGACCGAAGATCACCAACATACCGCATTTATAAAAATAAATAAACATTTTTTTTTCTACAGATATCATGTCTGATCGTCTTTATTATAGGATAATGTAACAGCACTACTTTTAACTTTATTTTTGTACTTTCTTTTTCTTTCTTTTGAGTATTTTTTCATTCTGACTGGGACACGCACATGCTAAGGCCTCATTTGATTTCCAATCAGAATGAAAAAGACTTCTTTTCATTCTGACTGGGACACGCGCACGCTAAGGCCAAAGGAGGCCTTAGCATGCACGTGTCCCAGTCAGAATGAAAAGCACTAGTGGAAAATTCAGGAAAAATTTACATACAATTGAGTAACATGAATATGATGTGCTTTATTGAAACCATATAGAAGACAGAGATCAGAGGTTATTCTTTTTATACATGATCATCTTGCAATGAAACCTCTCCATCTGGCAAAATGAAAAAAGCAGCAAATTGGTTTCGGATGCTCATGACACGTGCAGTTGATTTCAAGTCCATAAATTGAAGTCGTTGACTCTGGGGTGTGGGTTTCGGTTTTACGTTACTTGTGTCACTATTACGTAGATAGTTGTGGAGCACGCAGCACACCAACACAACTTGGATGGCATTTTCAACATCCAGCTGTCAGCAATACCCTCCATTTTGAAGTGCAGACTCCAAAGGCACACTCGACAACGCGGCGTGCTTGGCTGAGCCTGTAATTAAAGATTTTCTTTTCGTGGCTGAGTCCGTAGCCACTGTATGGCCTAATTGTTTTCTGCCAGTCCAAAGGCCTTATCAGTGACCATGCCAGTGCAAGTGGGACTCCTCTGTGCAGGGTAGAGGTCTGCTAGGCAGTATATTCATTCGTCCCACATGCAGCCTCCATCCAAAAGCCCACTCCTGGAAAATTTGAGCATCGCCTTGGCTGCCATACGCTCCGACATCCACCGCCAGAAATTTTAAATTTGCATCAGCCAATGCTAGTAGGACCACTGAAAGGTATTTTTTGTAGTTAAAATAAGAGGATCCGGAGTGGGGAGGTTTCTTGACCCTGATGTGCTTACCATCCAGGGCCCCTATGCAATTAGGGAACTGGGTTTTTTCCAAAATCCATCCACAACCGATTCCCAAATATCTTCAGTGGGCTCTGGCATTACCACCCCATGTAGCTCTTCCCATATAGCCACACATGTCTCCCTGGTGATTTGGGACACTGTTGCCACGCCTAGTAGAAAATAGTGGTGCAAAGTAATAATAATTTGCCCTGTGGCCAAAAACCTAAAGAAAATTAAAAAAAAAAATTACAATTATTTTTCATGCATGAAGCCTATACCATCCATTTATTGTAACTATCCCCTACCAACCCCTATGACGAACCCTAACCTTAAACTACTGCCTAACCCCTATCCCATAATCCCTATCCCTCGCCATGAACCCCTGACTATACTCTATAGGCTAACACCTACCCCCACCCCTAATGTGTACTTAGTTATAAAATTAAACTTACCTGAGTGTCACCAGCAGACGTTCCTCAGGTGACACAGAACGCCGCATCACAATGTCCATCCTCACCAGTCTGGGCAGAGCTTCTCCAGTAGCTCATCAAACACTGCCACAGACATGCGCGTCAAATTGATGAACTTTTCTGGGTGCACAACGCAGTTGTGCATAGATACTGGCGTAGTACCCCACAGACTGGTGCTGGTACACCATAGGGTGTAATCAGTATCGTTATCTTCTGCTGATTCTCTCCTCCTCCAACTCTCTCCTTCTCTGCATCCTCCGCAAAAGAATCAGCAGAATTGCCTGATTGACTTTTTGCATGACGGGATCCATGACAAAAAAATTGTGAAAAAACAGCAAAAAAAACCCCACCAAAAATCCGACAGAAAACTCCAACAATATCACAAATGCTCTCTCCTCTCTTTCTCCAACCAAAATGGCATCGTCACATGGTCGCCAATGTTTTTTATTACTTTTCCTTGGCATTGTGGGTAATTTGGGAGTGAAGAATTGTTGTGGGATGTCTTTTTAAGAAAAAATGCTTGTTAGCGCTAACGTACAAAAACACGTCAAAACACGCATTGATGTCAATGAAAAACGTTAAAAAACGGTGATGCTTTTTCAGACGTCGCCTGATGTCTCTGCAGAAAAAGACAAAATATAGAAACGTCTGTGGGTATGGGGCCTAAAAATCAGCAGCTACAAAAAGTGTAGCTGCTGACTTTTAATAATCAGACACTCACCTGTCCCACGCTCCAGCGATGCGGCCGCCCACTGCCTCGCTCCTCTCCCCCTCCTCCGTGTGGCACCGGCATAGCAAGTGGGTGCCCGGCTTTGGCGAGCCGCGTTGTCAATGCCGGTGTATCTTCTGGGACCTGTGACGTGTCCCAGAAGATTGCCAGGAGAGAGGGAGGAGAGGTGAACTTCCTTTGGCTTCCAAGGCACCAGGAGAGGAAGTGGGAGCTGGGATTCTGTGAAAACAAAAAAAATGACATGCCAATTGTGGCATGTCAGGGGGTCACCTACACTTAAAGCGGAATTTCCACTTTTGGGTGGAACTCCGCTTTGGGGTCCTTTCACACCAGCAGACGGGCTCCACTGCTCAGTGGGGATCCATCCGTTGATCCCCGCTGAGCCGGCGGATGACAGGACCATCTCTGCACTCCGTGCAGAAACAGACCTGTCAGAGCTCCGCTCTCCTCTATGGGGGATCGGATGAACATGGACCGCCTGTCCGTGTTCATCCGATCCGCCAGACAGGTGGAAAATAGGGTTTCCATCCATCTGTGTCTAGCGGATCAGAGTGGATTGGATGTCACCGCTGACATCCGTCGCTCCATAGAGGACAATGGAGCGTCCATTCAGGTCCGCCTAAAAAACTGACAGGCGTACCTGAACGGTCCGCTGGTGTGAAAGGATCCTTAAAGTTCAGATAGCAGACCATGTTCAAAATATAAAGACTGGGTATAAGGATCACAATGTATCATTGCACTTTAACCACTTCAATATCAGACACTTATAAAACTTCCTGCCCAGGCCAATTTTCAGCTTTCAGTGTTCTCACAATTTGAATGCCAATTATTCAATCATGCTACACTGTATCCAAACAAAATGTATTTTTTTTTTCTCACAAATAGAGCTTTCTTTTGGTCATATTTAGTCCCCGCTGAGTTTTTTATTTTTCGTGATATAAGCGAAAAAAGAGTGAAAATTTTGAAAAAAAAAACACTTTTTTTTAGTTTCTACTGTAAGATTTTGCAAAAAAGAAAATTTTCTTCATAAATTTGGTCCAAAATGCATACTGCTACATATCTTTGGTAAAAATAACCCAAATTAGTGGATATTATTTAGTCTGTGTGAAAGTTATAGAGTCTACAAACTATGGTGCAAATCACTGAAAATTGATCATACCTGATCACACCTGATTTACTGACGGTCTATTGCATTACAAATACCCCCCAAATTACCCCCTTTTGGAAAATAGACATTCCAAGGTATTTAGTAAGAGGCATGGTGAGTTTTTTCACGATTTAATTTTTGCCACAATTCTTTGCAAAATTAAGATTTGTTTTTCACAAAATTGTCATTGTAACAGGTTATTTCTCCCACATGGCATATGCATACCACAAATTACACCCCAAAACACATTCTACTACTCCTCCTGAGTATGGTGATACCACATGTGTGGGACATTTTCACAGCCTGGCCACATAGAGAGGCTCGACGTGCAGGGGGCACTATCAATTGTTCTAGGAGCATATATTACACATCTAACTTGTTGACTACCTATTACACTTTTGAAGGCTCTGGAGCACCAGGACAATTGAATTGCCCACAAAATGGCCCCATTTTGGAAAGCTAACACCCCTGCGTATAATCTATGAGGCATAATGAGTCTTTTGAACAGCTCATTTTTCCCAGACATTTTTGGAAAATGTGGTAAAAAAAAGAAAACACAAAGTTGTCCTTTTATAATAAATTTCTAACACATAGCATGTACATAGAAAAATGACACCCCAAAATACATTCTGCTACTCCTCTTGAGTACGGCGATACCAGATTTGTGAGACTTTTATATAGCCTGTCCATATACAGAGACCCAACATTGAAGTAGCACCGTCAGGCATTTTAGAAGCATAAATTACACATCTCATTTCTCAACCACCTATTACACTTATGAAGGCCCTGGAGCACCAGGAAAATGGAATTACCCACAAAATGACTCAATTTTGGAAAGCAAACACCCTAATGTATAATCTATGAGGCATCATGGGTCTTTTGAATGGTTCATTTTTTTCCACAAGTTTTTGGAAAATGTGTCAAAAAAATGAAAACGCATTTTTTTACACAAAGTTGTCAGTTTATAAGGTATTTCCAAAACACAGCATGTATATAGCAAAAATGACACCCCAAAATACATTCTTCTACTCCTCCTGAGTATAACTATACCACATGTGTGAGACTTTTACATAGCCTGGCCACATACAGAGGCCCAACATCCAAGTAGCACCTCCAGGCATTCTAGGAGCATAAATTACACATACTTTTCTGACTACCAATCACATTTTTGAAGGCCCTTCATATTTCTAACACATAGCATGTACATAACAAATAACAAAATATTACCTGTGGTTTTAGTATAGCAGTGGTTCACAGAGGAGAGCATCGGTCCAGACAGCAGGCATGGATGTGGTCAGTGACAGCAAAAGCAATCGTCCAGGCAGAAGGCAGGAATACTGTCCATTGTTAGTACAGGCAGAGATACTGTCACCACAGCCAAAGCATTGGTCCAGGTAGCAGGCAGATATGTCCAGGCAGAGATACTGTCCATAGTCAGTAGAGGCAGCAGGCAGAGATATGGTTAATAGAGTTGAGCGAACTTCTAGAAGTCCGGGTTCTGCTGGTTCGGCCGAACTTCGGGACAAAGTCCGGGTTCGGGTCCGGACAGAACCCGAACTTTGTCCCGGACCCCGGAGATGACTGATACCTGTCATAGAGACGGACCTGTATAGACGGACGATGGACCTGGTTACGAAACCGACACCACTGTCATAGAGACGGACATGATTGTTACCTGTCATAAGGACGGAAGACGGACCTGCTAACGAAAACGACAGTGACTGGTGTAGGTACGGACGACAGACCTGGCTACGAGAGGAGACACTTGGTGACGATATGATTTTGGTGTCCATTATAAAACAATAAACAATACATGTACGATACACAATCTTTATACTTCCCGGAAGTTTTTACACTAACCATCAGTCTTTTCATACACATTAAATACGAG
>BLSH010203967.1:60381-70662 GCA_018402905.1 Glandirana rugosa
CTGTAGCCGTCCTGCAAGTTCTTGATGGCTTGTGTGAGCCCGGCCAAGTGGATGCACAGCTCGTCCATGGCAGAGGGTGTTCCCTGTGCAGACTCGGACATGGCTGTCCGTTACTGTCACGGTCCTGGCGGTGGAGTCTGTCTTAGCAGGGAACAACCACTCTTACACACCCGATTCGGGGACCCCTGGTAGTATAGACAGGAAGTCCCAGAGTGCGGGATGGCACGAGGGCTGGATGGTCACTGGTGGTGATGTGAGGCTCCAGATGGTCGTGCAGACAGAAGAAGGGTCGTGCAGGCTGGGTCGGCAACTGGCGGGTCAGAGAGGCACAAAAGGGGCAGGCAGAAGAGTAGTCAAAGTCCAAGCTGGGTTCGTTCACGGGCTGGCGGCAAAGGTACAGAGGGGTCAGACAAGCGGATGGTCGTAGATAGCCGGGGTCGGTGCAAGCGGATAGGGAGCAGGTCGGGACAAGCCGGGTCGGTACACAGGAACAACACAGGAAGCAGATTTTCAGGCAGGAGAGCTGAAGCTCACAGGTACTCAGACGCTGTAGAACGGACAGCATCTGCTGACAGGTGCAGGGTGCTTAAATAGAGCCATTGGGTGAATGGCAAAACTCGGCAAAAAAGTCCAGAACATGGCCTGACTTCACCAGGCCAATCTTTTCCTAACAACTGCTCTCATCATCCGACATGGCAAGGATTTCATATGCCTCCTCAAAGGGGTATATACTCTCTGAGACATGGTGGGCCTGGGTGACTGTACTGATGGATGACGGTATTGGTGGCGGGCCTGTGTTTAGGGGTAGAGTTGAGCGGACACCTGGATGTGCGGGTTCGGCCGAACTTCACAAAAAAATTTGGGTTCGGTACCGAACTTGACCCCGAACCCCATTGAAGTCAAGGGTGATCCGAACTTTCGGGCACAAAAATGGATGTGAAAAAGTCCTGGAAAGGGCTAGAGGGCTGCAAAAGGAAGCAACATGGGGGTAAGAGTAGGACAAGTGCCCTGCAAACAAATGTGGATAGGGAAATAACTTAAAATCACATTTAAAAAAATGGAGGAAGTGGAGTAGGAGGTTGAGTAGGCCATAACCGTGGCGGTGTAGGTGGAAGTGGCAGTGGAGGAGGAGGAGGTAGCCAACACTGTTTTAAGTTTGTTTGTTTGTTTTTTTCTAATTGGGGTAGCCCCCAAAATATTGAGACATATTCAAAAAAACAAGTATACCAATGGCTGTGTGAGGCCGGTCTAAATGTCTATTCTGCACGAGGTACAGACAAGTCTTGTGGGATCCATGCCTGGTTCATTTTAATAAACGTTAGCTTGTCCACGTTGGCTGTGGACAGGCGGCTGCGCTTGCCTGTAATAACGTCCCCTGCCGTGCTAAACACACGTTCAGACAATACATTGGCTGCAGGGCAGGCCAGCACATCCAAGGCATAAAGGGCAAGCTCAGGCCATGTGCCCAATTTGGAGACCCAGAAGTTGAATGGGGCAGACCCATCAGTCAGTATGTGTAGGTGTGTGCACACATACTATTCCACCATGTTGCTGAAATGCTGTCTCCTGCTAAGATGTTGCCTATCAGTTGGTGGTGCTGTTTGTTGTGGCGGGCTGCTGACAAAGCTTTTCCACATTTTGGCCATGCTAACCCTGCCTTCTGAGGTGCTGGCGGTGCTACAGCTGCGTTGGCGACCTCTTCCTCCTCCTCCTCTGCCTTTGCCCTGTGCTTCCACTGAGCCCCCGGTGTCATTAGGGAATGCCCTCAGCAGCGCGTCTACCAGCATGCGCTTGTAGTCACGCATCTTCTGATCACGCTCCAGTGAGGGAATTAAGGATGGCATGTTGTCCTTTTAACGGGGATCCAACAGGGTGGCCACCCAGTAATCAGCACAAGTTAAAATGTGGGCAACTCGGCTGTCCTTGAGCAGGCACTGCAGCATGTAGTCGCTCATGTGTGCCTGGCCTATGCTGGTGCAGGAACCCACCCTCCGAGCCACTTGTGAATGACTGGCCTGATAACCGTGGAAATGACCCCTCTTTCTCCTCCTCTTCCTCCTGTGCCACATCCTCTTCCATCATCACCTGAAGTGTTTTTTCAAGGAGACATAGAAGTGGGATAGTAACGCTGAGAACAGCGTCATCTGCACTGGCCATGTTGGTGGAGTACTCGAAACACCGCAATATGGTACACAAGTCTCGCATGGAGGCCCACTCGATGGTGGTGAAGTGGTACTGTTCCGCATAGCGTGCTGCAGCTGAAACTCCACTATTGCCTGCTGCTGCTTGCACAGTCTCTCCAGCATGTGCAAGGTGGAGTTCCACCTTGTGGGCACGTCGCATAGGAGGTGGTGAGCGGGAAGGCCGAAGTTCCGCTGTAGCACAGACAGGTGAGCAGCAGCAGGGTGAGAACGCCGAAAGCACGCACAGACGGCCCGCACTTTCTGCAGCAGCTCTGACATATCCGGGTAGTTTTTTAGAAATTTCTGCACCACCAAATTCAGCACATGCGCCAGGCAAGGGATATGTGTCAAACCAGCTAGGCCCAGAGCTGCTACGAGATTTTGCCCATTATCGCACACCACCAGGCTGGGCTTGAGGCTCAGTCTGTTGTTCAATGCCCGTCCACAGCTGCTGCGCAGTGTGGGGTTTATCCCCCAAACATATCAGTTTTAAAACAGCCTGCTGTCGTTTCCCCTGGATGTGCTGAAGTTGGTGGTGAAGGTGTTACTCTGAGCGGATGAGGAGGTGGTAGAGGAGGAGGAAGCAGAGTAGGAGGTGGAGGCAACAGGAGGCAAAGGGAAATGCCCTGCAATCCTTGGTGGATGATGGACATGCGCCAAACGGCTAGCCACCGCAGACCCACCCGCCACTACATTTGCCCAGTGTGCAGTTAGCGAGATATAGCATCCCTGCCCATGCTTACTGGTCCAGGTATCAGTGGTTATGTGGACCTTGCCACAGATGGCATTGCACAGTGCACACTTGATCTCGTCCCGACTTGTTTGTGCAGGGAAGGGATGGCTCGCCTGGGAAAGTAGTGGCGGCTGGGAACCACGTACTGTGGGACAGACACTGCCATCAGGTTTTTTAAAACAGTCAGTGTCCACCAGACGGAATGACAGCATTTCAAAGGCCAGGAATTTTGAAATGCTGGCATTCAGGGCCAGGAATCACGGGTGGGTAGGGAGGTACTTCCTCTTTCTCTGCAGTGTTTGGGAGATGGACAGCTGTAAGCTTCCATGGGACCATGTGGAAATGCTTGGGGATGGTGGCGGACATGGTGGCGTTGCTGTCACATCGTCTGTTTGCTGGGTGGCAGGTGACCCTGGCACTGTAGAGGTGGAGGAAGAGGCCGAGGCAGCAGCAGAAGAGGAAGCAGAAGGAGGTCAAGACCTTTCATGGATTTTGAGGTACTTATTCCACTGCAGCTCGTGCTTTGAATTTAGATGCCTGGTCATGCAGGTTGTGCTCAGGTTTAGAACATTTATGCCTCGCTTCAGGCTCTCATTGCACAGCATGCAAACCACTCATGTCTTGTCGTCAGCACATTGTCTGAAGAACTGCCACGGCGGGGAACACCTTTGTGCTGCCTTTGGTGTGCTAGGTCCCTGGGTGAGGTCGCTCCGCTTTTGCAACCTGTTTCCACTTTTGCTGTGCTGGTGCCTCTGTGCGACCACCACCTCTTCCTCCAAACTCCACACGTCACTCGCATGATCTTCATTCCATGTGGGGTCTATGACCTCATCATCCTCCAAATCATCTTCCACCCACCCTTCACCACTGCCCTCCTTGTCAGTCTGCACATTGTGGAAAGCCGCAGAAGTTGGCACCTGTGTTTCGTCATCATCAGAGACGTGCTTAGGTGGTGTTTCCATGTCCTCACCCTGCACCAGAAGTGGTTGGGCATCGGTGCACTCAATGTCTTCCACTTCTGGGGCAGGGCTATGTGGATGGCCCACGGAAAGCACACCAGCAGAGTCATCAAATAGCATAAGAGACTGCTGCATGACTTGGGGCTTAGACTGCTTGGCTGATTTACAAGGGGCTGAGGTGAAAGACAGATGGCCATGGGGTTCAGGTGCCAACTCTGAACTTTCATCACGGGACTGGGTGGGACACAATGTGAAGGAATTGGAGGCATTGTCAGCCACCCAATCTACTATCGCCTGTACTTGTTCAGGCCTCACCATTCGTTGAGCGGCATTCGGGCCTACCTAACATTGAAGGTTCTGTCGGCTACTTGCACCTGAGGAAGGTATTTCACTTGTGCGTGTAACTGGCACAAATCGACCACGTCCTCTCCTTGCAACAGGAACTTCACCAACATCACAAACACCAGCAGCACCAGCAGCATTACGACCACGTCCCTTATTTGACGCTCTCCTCATTCTAGACGCAAATGTACTATGTAGCACTATTTATTAATAATAAAAAAAAGAATAAGAATTTTTTTTTTTTTTTTTAAACAGCAATGTGGATGCACTTTTTATTTTTGTGCAAGAAATGCACCGCTGGCCTCAAATGTAGAATTTAAAATATATATTTTTTTTAAACCAGCAATGTAGACACACTTTTTATTTTTGCACAAGAAATGCACAGCAAGGTGCAAATGTACTATGTAGCACTATTTATTAATACTAAAAAAAAATTTAAAAAAAATATTCTTTTTTTTTTAATTACAGCAATGTAGATACACTTTTCATTTTTGTGCAAAAAATGCACCGCTCACAACAGCAGCAGGATCCTCTCCCTATAGCAGTATGAGATAATATTAGAACAATAATCTGTCCCTCACACCAGCAGCAGGAACCTCTCCCTATACCAGTGTGAGATGATTTTAGAGCCATCTGTCCCTCACAGCAGCAGCAGGAACCTCTCCCTATAGCACCATGAGATGATTTTAGAAGAGTAATCTGTCCCTCACATCAGCAGCCGGAACATCTCCCTATATCACTATGAGATGATTTTAGAAGAGTAATCTGTCCCTCACACCAGCAGCAGGAACGTCTCCCTATAGCACTATGAGATGATTTTAGAACAATAATCTGTCCCTCACACCAGCAGCAGGAACCTCTCCCTATAGCAGTATGAGATGATTTTAGAACAGAGAGATGCACAGCAAGGTGCAAATGTACTATAGCACTATTTATTAATACTAAGAAAAAAGAATAATAAATTATTATTCTTTTTTTTTTAAAACAGAAACATAGACGCACTTTTCATTTTTGTGCAAAAAATGCACCACTCACACCAGCAGCAGGAACATCTCCCTATAGCAGTATGAGATGATTTTAGAACACTAATCTGTCCCTCAAACCAGCAGCAGGAACCGTTCCCTATAGCACTATTAGATGATTTTAGAACAGTAATCTGTCCCTCACACGAGCAGCAGGAACCTCTCCCTATAGCACTATGAGATGATTTTAGAACACTAACCTGTCCCTCACACTAGAAGCAGGATCATCTCCCTATAGCAGTATGAGATGATTTTAGAACAATAACCTGTTCCTCACACCAGCAGCAAGAACCTCTCTCTATAGCAGTATGAGATGATTTTAGAACAGTAATCTGTCCCTCACTGCATTAGCAGGAACCTCTCCCTATAGCACTATGAGATTATTTTAGAACAATAATCTGTCCCTCACAGCAGCAGCAGGAATCTCTCCCTATAGCACTATGAGATGATTTTAGAACAGTAATCTGTCCCTCACACCAGCAGCAGGAACCTCTCCCTATAGCAGTATGAGATGATTTTAGAACACTAACCTGTCCCTCACACTAGCAGCAGGAACCTCTCCCTATAGCAGTATGAGATGATTTTAGAACAATAACCTGTCCCTCACACCAGCAGCAGGAACCTATCTCTATAGCACTATGAGATGATTTTAGAACAGTAATCTGTCCCTCATAGCATTAGCATGAACCTCTCCCTATAGCAGTATGAGATGATTTTAGAACAATAATCTGTCCCTCACAGCAGCAGCAGGAACCTCTCCCTATAGCACTATGAGATGATTTTAGAACACTAATCTGTCCCTCACACCAGCAGCAGGAACCTCTCCCTATAGCACTATGAGATGATTTTAGAACAATAATCTGTCCTCACACTAGCAGCAGGAATCTCTCCCTATAGCAGTATGAGTTGATTTTAGAACAGTAATCTGTCCCTCACAGCAGCATCAGGAACCTCTCCCTATAGAACTATGAGATGATTTTAGAACAATAATCTGTCCCTCACACTAGCAGCAGGAATCTCTCCCTATAGAAGTATGAGTTGATTTTAGAACAGTAATCTCTCCCTCACACCAGCAGCAGGAACCACTCCCTATAGCACTATTAGATGATTTTAGAACAGTAATCTGTCCCTCACACCAGCAGCAGGAACCTCTCCCTATAGCACTATGAGATGATTTTAGAATAGTAATCTGTCCTTCACAGCAGCAGCAGCAACCTCTCCCTATAGCATTGTGAGATGATTTTAGAACAATAATCTGTCCCTCACAGCAGCAGCAGCAGGAACCTCTCCCTATCACACTATGAGATCATTTTAGAACAATAATCTGTCCCTCACACCAGCAGCAGGAACCTCTCCCTATAGCAGTATGAGATGATTTTAGAACAGTAATCTGTCCCTCACAGCAGCAGCAGGAACCTCTCCCTATAGCACTATTAGATGATTTTAGAACAGTAATCTGTTCCTCACAGCAGCAGCAGGAATCTCTCCCTATAGCAGTATGAGATGATTTTAGAACAATAATCTGCCCCTCACACCAGCTGCAGGAGCCTCTCCCTATAGCACTATGAGATGATTTTAGAACAATAATCTGTCCCTCACAGCAGCAGCAGGAACCTCTCCCTATAGCACTATTAGATGATTTTAGAACAGTAATCTGTTCCTCACAGCAGCAGCAGGAATCTCTCCCTATAGCAGTATGAGATGCTTTTAGAACAATAATCTGCCCCTCACACCAGCTGCAGGAGCCTCTCCCTATAGCACTATGAGATGATTTTAGAACAATAATCTGTCTCACACAGCAGCAGCAGGAACCTCTCCCTATAGCACTATGAGATGATTGTAGAACAGTAATCTGTCCCTCACAGCAGCAGCAGGAACCTCTCCCTATAGCACTATGAGATGATTTTAGAACAATAATCTATCCCTCACTCCAGCAGCAGGAACCTCTCCCTATAGCACTGTGAGATGATTTTAGAATAGTAATCTGTCCTTCACAGCAGCAGCAGCAACCTCTCTATAGCATCGTGAGATTATTTTAGAATAATCTGTCCCTTACAGCAGCAGCAGCAGGAACCTCTACCTATCACACTATGAGATGATTTTAGAACAATAATCTGTCCCTCACACCAGCAGCAGGAACCTCTCCCTATAGCAGCATGAGATGATTTTAGAACAGTAATCTGTCCCTCACAGCAGCAGCAGGAACCTCTCCCTATAGCACTATGAGATGATTTTAGAACAGTAATCTGTTCCTCACAGCAGCAGCAGGAATCTCTCCCTATAGCACTATGAGATGATTTTAGAAAAATAATCTGTCCCTCACAGCAGCAGCAGGAACCTCTCCCTATAGCACTATGAGATGATTTTGGAACAATAATCTGTCCCTCACAGCACCAGGAAACTGTACCTACTCCAGTATCAGATGGTTTTAGAATGCTAATCTTATGCCTCACAGCACTGCCAGGAACCTGTCTGTAATGCAGGATGAGATGATATTAGAACGGTAATCTATCCCTCACAGCACTAGGAAACTGTACCTAGTCCAGTATCTGATGGTTTTAGAACGCTAATCTTTCGCCTTACAGCACCGCCAGGAACCTGTCTGTAATGCAGGATGAGATGATATTAGAATGGTAATCTATCCCTCACACCAGTAGGAAACTGTACCTAGTCCAGTATCAGATGGTTTTGGAATGCTAATCTTTCGCCTCACAGCACCGCCAGGAACCTGTCTGTAATGCAGGATGAGATGATATTAGAACGGTTTTCTATCCCTCACAGCGGCAGCAGCATCCTCTCCCTACACTAGCCTGAGAGCATGTGATACGCGGCACTACGTGACTCCAGCTCATATAGAGGCTGTGTGACATGATGCACTAGGCAATCACAGCCATGCCATTAGTAGGCATGGCTGTGTTGGCTTCTAAGGGCAAACGAGTGAAACGCTTGTTGATTGGCTGCCCTGCAACTATTCAACAGGCGTCAAAAATAGTCTGGGTCACATGATGCACAGGCCAATCACAGCCATGCCATTAGTAGGCATGGCTGTGATGGTTTCTAAGGGCAAACGAGTGAAACACTTGTTGATTGGTTGCCCTGCAGCCATAGAAAAGGCACGAAAAATACCCAAATTCCGAACCCAAACTTTTTTTAAAAATGTCCGGGTTCAGGGCACGGACACCCCACAGTCCGGTACGAACACGAACTTTACAGTCCGGGTTCGTTCAACTCTACTTAGGAGTACTGGTGGCTGGCCTGTGTGGTGGTACAAGTGGTGGGCCTGTGTGGCGGTACCGGTACTGGGCGGACCTGTGTTTAGTGGTGGCTGGCCTTTGTGGTGGTACCAATGGAGGTTCTGGTGGTGGACCTGTGTTTAGCGGTGGCTGGTCTGTGTGGTGGTACTGATGGTGGTACAAGTGGCGGGCTGTGTGGCGGTACCAGTGGGGGTACTGATGGTGGACCTATGTTTAGCATTGGCTGGCCTGTGTGGCGGTACTGATGGCAGTACAAGTGGCGGGCTGTTACATAGTTACATACATAGTTAGTCAGGTTGAAAAAAGACACAAGTCCATCTAGTTCAACCAAAAAAAAAAAAAATATATATGATAGAAAAATTATATATAATCATACAATCCCATATACAATCCTTCACCCACAGTTGATCCAGAGGAAGGCAAAAAAACCCCCAGCAAAGCATGAAAAAAATTCCTTCCTGATCCTCCGAGAGGCAATCGGATTCACCCTGGATCAACTTTACCTAAAAATATTAGTACCCAGTTATATGATGTACTGCTGTGTGGCGGTACTGGTGGCAGACCTTTGTTTAGCGGTGGCTGGCCTGTGTGGTGGTACCGATGGTGGTACAAGTGGCAGTCTGTGTGGTGGTACCGGTAACGGTACTGGTGGCGGACCTTTGTTTAGAGGTGGCTGGCCTGTGTGGCGGTACCAATGGTGGTACAAGTGGCAGGCTGTGTGGCGGTACTGGTGGAGGACCTTTGTTTAGCGGTGGCTGGCCTGTGTGGCGGTACCGATGGCGGTACAAATGGCAGGCTGTGTGGCGGTACCGGTGGCAGTACTGGTGGCGGACCTTTGTTTAGCGGTGGCTGCCCTGTGTGGCAGTATTGATGGCGGTACAAGGGGTGTGGCGGTAATGGTACTGGTGGCAGGCCTGTGTTTAGCAGTACCAATGGCAGTACTAGTGGTGGTACCGGTGGTGGTACTGTGTGCCAGTACCGATGGCGGGCCTGTGTGACAGATGGGCTGTGATGAAGATGGACTGTGACAGATGGTTGTGTGACAAATGGGCTGTGACAGATCCAGATGGCACTGGTGACAGGTTCTCTTTATTGGGGGGTATTTTGTGTTGTGCATAGTAGACAGTATATAAACAGTATACAGACACTGATTGAACTCACTGATCCCGGCTCTGCTCTCTCCTCACACGATCGGTGTGTGAGGAGAGGAAGCAGGGATCACAGTTTTTTGCTTAGATTTGTGACCGGCTGTGATTGGACACAGCCGGTCACATGGTAAACAGCCAATAGGGGAATATGGAATAAAGCAGCTGAACTGAATTACACTATGTGAGGCTCTGTTTGGTTTATCAAGAGTAGTGTTGAGCGAACCCGGACTGTAACGTTCGGGTCCGTACCGAACTTTTGGGTGTCCGTGGCACGGACCCGGACCCGGACATTTCAAAAATCGTTCGGGTCACATTAAGTCAAGTCGACGAAATAAGGTATAAGGGGATAACCGACAAATGGTACACTGGCCGACACAGGTTAGTGTCGGCCAGTGTTTAGATTCGTTTTTTGACACTAGGGACGAAGGAGAGGAGTGTGTGGCTAGCACACTCCTCTCTCGTCTCGGCCCTAGTCACTCAAGTTAGTCACAGACATATGACAAATATATGACAGATGATACGTGTTGTGTTTTATGGGGGGTTATTTCTCTTGGACAGTGGTCACGGTAGACCTAGACAGTGTCGGGTAAACAGTGTGTTGGTAGACAGTGTCAGGTAGAAGTAGTGTCGGGTAGACAGT
>BLSH010203967.1:74849-93437 GCA_018402905.1 Glandirana rugosa
AACCATGTTGGCTACCTCCTCCTACTCCTCTACCACCGCCACTTCCACCTACACTGCCTCGGTCATGGCCTAGTCAACCTCTAGGCTCCTACTCCACATCCACCCCCCTTCCCGTTTTTTTACTTGATTTTAATTTATTTTTCCTATCCCAATTTATTTGTAGGGCACTTGCCCTAGTTTGAAGATGATTTTAGAACAGTTATATGGCTTCTACCGTTAATTAATACTTTTCAGACACAGTTTGAAGATGATCCACATTCACCTCCATTTTTGCTTTTTTTATGTTTTTATTTTTTTAAAAATATTTACAGTTATTTCCCTGTCCCCATTTTTTTGTAGGGCACTTGCCCTACCCTTACCCCCATTTTACTTCCTTTTGCAGCCCTCTAGGGCTTTCCAGGACTTTGTTACAGCCATTTTTGTGCATAAAAGTTCGGGTCCCCATTGATTTCAATGGGGTTCGTTGTCCGTGCGATCGTTCGGGTTCCGTCCGGACCCGGACCCGGACTTTGTCCCGAAGTTCGGACGGACCAGCAGAACCCGAACTTCCAGAGGTTCGCTCAACTCTAATCAAGAGCACTACAACTGAGTATGCAGTGCCTAGCCATCTGTTGGATTAGAGTGACCTGCAATCTCCTTATTCAAAGGCGTAATTGAACAGCTGTCTTGTGTGCGTATACCCCTAAGGGAGTGGGACTCACGTAGTGACAACCCCTGGATGTGGTGATTGGTGCTATAATACCCTTATTGATGAACTGTTAAGGATAAAACTACCCTCACTTCACGATATGTTTTGTTTTAAGATGGCTGCTCTAAGGATAAGCCTTTTATTTTATTTTATTTTATGATAATTGATTGTTGTTTAACTATATACCAGTATCTGCTGTGGAAAAGTTAGTGTGCCCTGGCACTGAGGAGTGTATATTGGGAAAAGGCTTAAGTCTATACACTTTAGATATTCGCTGATGTAACACACCTGGGTGAGCTGAAAGCGCACTCTCTATGCCCCGAGCCCACCCTATTTTGAAGCCTATTAGAGCCTCTGTCCTGAAAGGAGCTGGGTGCATGGATGTGGGGCGGCCATGGATAGGGGGGGCGGTGCCCATGCGCCCTTAATGGAAGGACCGTCTCTGACTGTTATTATTTTCTTACATGAAATCTGTATTATTTACATGCTGGTATATATCTGTATGATTGTGTTTATTGTTATATGCAGTAGTTCCTCTGCTCTCAATGACTTTGTTTAGATTACTAGTTAATTTCCCAGGAAAGTAATCCCCTCTGTTCACAGAGGTCCTGTCCTGGGTCAAGGTATTGCCAACTTTATTATCAAACCCGCTCAATCGCAGCAAAAAGCACCTTTAAAATTCATGTGAATCTTGTCACCCAAAAAGGAGCAGGAACTTATTTTGGGTGACGAATGCGCATAAGGCAGCCCATTGAAATGAATTGGCTGCCCTATTTGAAACAGCAGGAATCATGTGAAATCGCCTACACAAAATCCCGAGTGGGAACATGAGTTCCCGTAGTGTGAAATGTGAATTGGGCCTAGGATAAGATTCTGAGATCATTCATAATTCATTTGAAGCTATATTTGACCTCCTTCAGACCTGCATTTTACCTATAAGTGGATTTTGCATTCCCATAGACTTGGATGGGAATGCAAAACCCGTACAAAGCAAACATAAAGCCCTTCAACAAAGACCCTACAAATTTCTTTCCTACTTAACTAGATTATGCAGACAGTACTATTACAATACCAGAATCAGTACAGATCCTGGTGGAAATAATGGAAAGTCTTCTGCAAATATCTAAGAAAGCAGACCTGGATATGAACAGTGCGCAGACTGAATATATGATAGGCTGCAGATAGAAAACTAGATGGAGAAGCACTGATGATCTGAAAAACCAGTCTGGAAGCTTCTGTAGAATTCAGTATTTTAAGTATCTGGAACTGTCAATAACAGTACATAGGGATATACTGCCAGAAATTCAAGCTTGAATAGCTGCTGAAAATCACTGTTACTGTGCACTAGGTGATATATTGTGATCCAAATCTGTATTCAAAGCATACAGTATATACATTATATATGGTTATAAAACAAAAAGTGTTCTATTTAGAGGGAACATGGAGCTTAAAACATGTAAAAAAAAAAATCAAAACATCACTGAATGATCACCCTACTATCAGAAGATAGAATACAGGAAATCCTTTTCGGTTTACTTACCAAATCATACTCCCTTGCCACCTCCTTGCTGCAATCCAACCTGAGTATGGTTTTGGATGGTTGTGGCACTTACCTGGGTGCATTATGTCACACCCACTCTTAAAGCATATTTCCACTTTTGCAGTCAAATTTAACCACTTGCTGACCGCACGCTGTGGCTTGATGGCGGCAAAGTGGCTCATTATCACAAACCGCCGTAACCGGCGGCGGCCGCGATAATAAGTATTGCAAGCGCGTGCGCCGCCGGAGGCGCGCTCGCACGCTCACTGTTTTCCGGGGGGGGGGGCCAGGGAGCAGGTAGGGAACGGAGGTCCATGTATGTAAACATGGATCTCCATTCTGACAGAGGGGGAAGGGCTGTGATCACAGGCTCCCTGTACATGGAAGCCGTCATCACTCCCCTCCCCCTGCCAGCCCAGCCCCCATACAGTTAGAACACACTGAGGGAACACAGTTAACCCTTAGAGCGCCCCTCCAGGTTAACCCCTTCACTACCAATGACATTTACACAGTAATCAGTGCATTTTTAGAGCACTGATCGCTGTATAAATGCCAATGGTCCCAAAAAAGTGTCAAAATGGTCCGACATGTCCGCCGCAATATCGCAGTACCGCTAAAAATCTCAGATCGCCGCCATTACTAGTAAAGACATAAAAAAAAAAAAAAACCCAATAATTTAATTCTCATCATTCGTAAACGTGGCAACTTTTGCCCAAATCAATCAGTAAACGCCGATTGCAATTTTTTTACCAAAAATATGAGGAAGAATGTAAATCGGCCAAAACCAATGAAAAAAAATTTTCTTTTATATATATTTTTTTTAGATTTGTATTTTAGCAAAAAGTAAGAAAATTTTTTTTTTGCAAAATTGTCGCTCTTTCTTTGTTCATAGTGACGAACAGAAATGATGCAGAGGTGATCAAATAACACCAAAAGAAAGCTTTATTTGTGGTAAAAAAAGGATGTCAATTTTGTTTGGGTACACCGTCGCACAACCGCACAATTGTCAGTTAAAGTGATGCAGTGCTGAATCAGAAAAAGTGCTCTGGTCCTAAAGGGGGAAATCCTTCCGGGGCTGAAGTGGTTAAGCAAACCCAACTATATGTTTGTTATGTGCACCCATTCAAACAGCATGACAAAAAATATTTCCTAACTTTTAGATGTTTCTCAAGAGGAGGTGTCATGGCTGTCTGCAAGGTTTTTGAACAATGTTAGAGTAGGCCTGTCCCAAAAATGTCTTCATTGACATATAATGTAAGAAGCCCAGCTTATACACCTTTAACCCTTTGTTAGGACAGACAGTGTTCAAATCTAGTTACAATTGATAATGGAGATCTGTCTGCACAGTACAGGCAGGAGTAATTATGGCAAACACAGCTGCCCAGCCCCCTTATAAACACACGTAGGACATATTTTTTTACTTTTGGAGAGCCCAGAACAGAACTTTTAACAAGCGGCTTTTTTTTTTGTTTTGTTATGAATGGGGACTTGTAACAAATAGGTGTTTCCCCAACTTTGCTGCAAAAGTGGAAATACCCATTAAGGCTTTTGGCTGCTCTGTCTCATAAGGGAGGTCACATGCCATCCTTTACCCAGACGTCCGGGTCTGTTAGAGCAACGGGATGAGGGCTTTGGCAGAGCAGAAAATCAATGGACAAGGATACCTTGCTGGCAGAAGGTGGTGTATTACCAGACACTCACTTTGGCCTTAATGGTCACAGTCAGTGTCTTTTTGAGACAATACAAAGATCCTAAAAGCATACTGTATATAGAAAAACACCTTTATTATATTTATATCTGGGACCATTTCTTGCCCTGGGGTAGTTAAATAGACATCCAGAGTGCCATAAATCTGCTAGCACAGCTTTGCAATAGTTTTCCTACTTTGCAAACTGTCAGTTATAGGTGCATTTATGCTGTTATGTACCAGGTAGTGAGCCTGACAGCAGGGGATGGCCTCTCCTACGACTCCGGCTAGGAGGGACAGCTAGGAGTGAGACAGCAGCCACAAGAGCTTGGTGAGGTATGAGTGCCTGTGGTAGTCCAATGGTGTCCGCCAGCAGGTGGTCAGCAGGATCGCTGGAGAAGGAGATGACCTGAGGAGTTAAAGGTGCAGTCAGATGGAAGCAGTCCAGGAGAGCTGGAGAAGGCTTGCGGAGCTGGAAGCTACTGAGGTCTGGATAGCAACAGGCACTGGAGGGGAGTCAGGTACAAGCAAGTTCGGCAATGGGCTGGCAGCGAGGTACAGAGGAGCAGGTAGAAGGGGGGTCAAGACAAGCTGGGATCAGGTGCAGGCAGATAGCAGGAAAGTCTTGGACAAGCCGGGTCGGTAAACAGGTCAGGAACGGATAACAGATAGCAGATTAACATGGGTAATGCTGTAGATCAGACAGCACCTGTCTTGTGCATCAGCAGAGTTTAAATGGCTTGTTTGGCGCTGGAATTCGTGCACGTGTGTGCTCCCGCGCACATACGCGCACACACACGTGCCGTTGGGCGCTAATTAGCATGGAAATTCATCTGGCGGGTCTTTCCTGAGAAGAGCTGCACCGGCGGTCTTCCTGACATTGCCCCCCCCTTACGGGCAGCCTCCGGATGCCCAGTTGGTTCTTCTTTTGTGGGTGGCTGTGAAGGAAGTCCCTTACCAGATTCGTAGCGTGCAGATTTTGTTCAGGATCCCAGGAATTTTTCTCTGGTCCATAGCCCCTCCATTTGATCAGATACTGTATTTAACCCCTTCTCTTTCTACAGTCCAATATAGCCTCTGCCTCAAACTCTTCATCCCCGTTAACCATTATAGGCTCAGGTGGACCTGTCTCGCGATTAGGGAAAGAGTCTGGCACCGCTAGTTTCAATAATGAGACATGGAAAACCGGGTGAATTTTGAGACTTGCGGGTAGAGACAGTTCGTAGGAGACCTCGTTGATTTTTCTCTTGACTGGGAATGGTCCCACATATTTAGGGCCCAGCTTCCTTGACGGGCATGCCAGCTTCAGGTTGGTTGTAGCCAGCCACACCCGGTCTCCTGTTTGTAAAATTAGCTCCCCTCTTCTCTTTTTATCAAAAACTCTTTTGCTGTCTTCTTGTGCTTTTCTCATAGCCTCCTGCAGCAACTTGTTGTTGCAGCTAAAAAAGTTCAGGGTACTTTGCACGGCAGGCACTGAGGACTCAGGGACCAAGCCTGGCAGGAAGGTGCGATGAAAGCCAAGGTTTGCAAAGCTGTTAGCTGAATGGCAGGAATTATTGTAGGCAAACTCTGCCATCGGCAGGAGGGACACCCATTCATCCTGAACAAATGATGAGAAACGGGAGATATTGTTCCAAGGTTTGGTTCGTCCGCTCCCTTTGCCCGTTGGACTGGGGGTGGTAAGCAGATGATAGGGAAAGTCTTATTTTAAGGATACCACACAGTGCTTTCCAAAACTTTGAGGTGAATTGCACCCCCAGTCAGATATAATATATATGAGTACACCATGGAGCCGGACGATCTTTTTAATGAACACCCGGGCGGTCTCCAAAGCAGAGGGTATACCTTTCAAGGGCAAGAAATGGGTCATTTTTGTCAGCCGGTCAACCACCAGAAAGATGAAAGATGGCCGTACAACCTTCAGAGGGAGGCAGTTTCACTATAAAATCCATAGAAATCATGGTCCATGGCCTGTCTGGTACTGGCAGAGGTTGGAGCAAGCCCCATGCCTTGTTCCGGGGAACCTTGTTTTGGATGCAGATGGGGCAGGGATTTATGTATCCCTTGCAGTCCTTTTTCAGGTCAAGCAACCAGAAGGTGCGCTGCACCAGCTCTAGGGTTTTGCGGATTCTGAAGTGTCCTGCTAAGAGGTGATCATGAAAGAGGCCTAGGACTGTGACTCGGAACTCCTCTGGGACACAAATTTGGTTCCCTTTCCACAAAAGACCCTCTCTGACCTGTAAGGTGTTTCTGATAGAGCTAGGGGTTCCTACGGAGGCCTGCAAGAGGTCTGTGTGAAGTAGCAGGAAATTCCAGCTGGCAGGATGGTATCAAGTGTTGCTGGGTCCTTAGGATCCTGGTACTTGCATGACAAAGCATCAGGCTTAATGTTTTTTGATCCTGGTCAGTACGTAATATGAAGCGTGAATCTCAAAAAAAACAATGCCCATCGGGCCTGGCGGGGTCTGATACATTTGGCAGATTTAGGATACTCAAGATTCTTGTGATTCGTGTAGATCAATATTGGATGAGCCGCTCCTTCTAGCAGGTTTCTCCATTCTACTTAACCGGCCTTGATGGCCAGGAGTTCCCGATCTCCCACGTCATAATTTTTCTGCCGGGGCAAGCTTCCTTGAGAAAAAGGCCACAGGATGGACTGAACTTTTGAGGCCCGAACGTTGGGAGAGAACTGCCATGACGGCACTCTCAGAAGCGTCCACTTCCAAGATGTAAAGAAGAATTGGATTCGGATGGCACAGTACAGGGGCAGATGTAAAGAGTCCTTTGAGCATTTCAAAGGCAGTTTGAGTTTCTGGGGGCCAGTGGAACCAAACTCCCCTGCTTGGTGAGCTGGGTGATCGGCGTGATAATATTTGAGAAGTTCTGGATAAATTTGAGGTAGAAGTTGGAGAATCCAACTAACCCATTTTTATCAGTAGGTGCAGGCCAAGACAGAATTGCTGATACTTTTTGTGGGTCCATCTCAATGCCTCCTGGGGAAATGATCAGTCCCAGAAACTGGTTGCTCTGGCACTCAAACTCACACTTCTCTGGTTTGGCGTAGAGCTTATGCTCGCGGAGGCGGCAGAGAACCTCCTTAACATGCTTCTGATGGATTTCAAGTGAGGAAGAAAAGATAAGGATGTCATCCAGATAGGCTATCACAAAGATGTCCAGAAAGTTCCTGAGGATGTCATTGATGAAGAACTGGAAGGTGGCCGGGGCGTTGCACAGTCCGAAGGGCATAACGAGGTATTCATAATGGCCAAACTGGGTGCGTAATGCTGTTTCCCATTCATCCCCTTCCTATATGCGGATAAGGTTGTAAGCCCCTCTTAAATCCAGCTTTGTGAAAATGGTAGCAGAGCGCAGACTCTGGAAAAGTTCTGGCATCAAGGGAAGGGGATAGTGGTTCTTCACTGTAATCTTATTCAGGTCTCGGTAATCAATACAAGGTCGGAGAGAGCGATCCTTCTTCTCCATGAAGAAGATCCCCGCACCGGCTGGAGAAGTGGATGGGCGGATGAAACCTTTCTCAGGTTTTCATCAAGGTACTCCTTCAGGGCCCCTAATTCCTTCTTGGACAACGGGAAGATCCGCCTAAAGGGAATTTCTGCCCCAGGAAGGAGCTTAATCTGACAATCATAGGAGCGGTGTGGGGGAAGTGTGTCCGCCCCTTACTTACTAAACACGTCCAGGAATTTGTGATAAGCTTGGGGCACCTTTTGATGGGACCCATGGTCAGAGTCGAGACACATCAGAGTCGGGGGAGGCAGGACAGGTGTAGGGAGGCAGTGTTCCAGTTGATCTGAGGGTCATGGGCTTGAAGCCAGGGCAGGCCTAGGATGACAGGGAACAGTGGAGAAGCAATTGTGTCCAGCCGTAGTAGCTCACTGTGGTGTGAAAAAGTGGTGGCCAGCAGAGGTAGGGTCTCTTCGGTCACCAGCCCAGATTTGACACAGGACCCATCGGCCAGGAAACCCGAGAATCTCTGTTTCTTAGCTTGGAGGGGAATCCCATGTTTAACTGCAAAGTCCAGGTCAATGAAGCAGCTGCAAGCCCCTGAGTCCACAATGGCCGTGCAGAAACTGTTCTTCCGGGTAGTTGGAAGGAGGCAGGAAGGGCTAGGTGGGCCGGTTTGACCGGCAACAGTGTCTGCCCCATTGAGGAGCCGATGAGCCCCTGTTTAGCTGGGCAACAATGTACATAGTGACCGGCTTCCCCACAGTAGAGGCAGAGGTTGCCTTGGAGCCGGCGTGAACATTCTTCAGGGCGAATGGAAGGCCCGGGAGGCGGATCTGAACAGTGCCGTTTTCGGTTGTCGTTTACGCAGGCAGCGATCAATCTGGATGGACAGCTGGATAAGATCTTCCAACGATCTTGGACCCCCCACCCAGGCTAATTTATCCTTAAGGCCTTCCGACAGCCCCAAACAAAACTGATGCTGTAAGGCGGCGTTGTTCCAGATGGTATCCGCAATCCAGCGCCTGAAGTCCGTGACGTAATCCTCGACGGCTCTGCCGTCCTGCCGAAGTGTGTGGAGAGAGGATTCAGCGGACCGTTGAGGGCTGTCATACAACTGCGACATCACCTGGAAGAATGAGGACAGAGTATCCAGCCGGGCATCTCTGGTTTCCATCAGGTGATGAGCCCAGGCCTGGGGTTGGTCCCGTAGCAGGGATATGACAAACCCCACCTTGGAAGCCTCCAATCTGAAAGTCTGTGGCTGGAATGAAAAACAGAGTTGGCATGCATTGAGGAAGGCTCTATACTTGGTCCGGAGCAGGCATTATTGTGGCAGGATCCATACTTGCTGCGGGTGCAGAGATAGAAGTGGAGGCCATAACTTGCTCCACGAGAAAGGCATGTTTCCCCTGTAGGGACCTGATGGCCCGTGTGAGATCCGTGAGGCGCTGGCTGACCTCATGTAGGACAGAGGCCCCCCTTGCAGACTCAGTCATGGCTGTCTGATACTGTTATGTACCAGGCAGTGAACCTGACAGCAGGGGATGGCCTCTCCTATGACTCCGGTTCAAGGGACCGCTGGGAGAGAGACAGCAGCCACAAGAGCATGGTGAGGTATGAGTGCCTGTGGTAGTCCAATGGCGTCCGCCAGCAGGTGGTCAGCAGGATCACTGGAGAAGGACCTGCGGGCACTAATTAGCATGGAAATTCCTCTGAAAGGTCTTTCCTGAGAAGAGATGCACTGGTAGCCTTTGTGACATATACACAATAGGCAAACTTTACCTTAAAGCCTCTCTGGCTCCCTCAGGCTTGGCCTATAGTAGATTTTTATCCTCCAATGCATGATTCCCTCCTCTCCACCCCTCCTCTGGGTTTTTTCCTCTTTATTTACTTTTTTTTAAATAAAATATCCTCTCCTCCCTTTGCCTCCTGGGATATGCATGTCACATATCTCAAGAGGCATTCATTGAGGAAAGGAGGAGGGGGCTGGCCTGTCCACGTGTCATTGGGAGGTATGCTGGCTTAACCCCGAACAGCCACTAGCCTATCAATGACATTACAGGAAAACATGGCGATGCTGGACCAAGCGCTGCCATAAGAGAAGAGCAACTCAACTGGAAAGCACTGGATCCACAGGGTGGGTGAGTATTAGAGCTGCACGGTTGTGGCCAAAATGAGAATCACAATTTTTTTGCTTAGAATAAAGATCACGATTCTCTCGTGATTCTCGCGGCGTAATATATTAAATATACAAAAAAATTGGGCTAACAGCACTGTTTAGTTTTTTGAAAGGGTCATTTTTCAAAAAAAATTGCGTTTAAAAGTCCTCTGCGCAAACAGCGTGTGCCATAAAATATTGCAACAACCGCCATCTTATTCTCTCGGGTCTCTGCTAAAAAAATATATAATGTTTGGGGGTTCTAAGTCATTTTCTAGCACAAAATAATGGATTTTTATTTGCAAACAGCAAGTGTCAGGAAAGATTTAGTCTTTAAATGGTTAAACCAAAAATCTATACAAGGGGAGTTCACTCAGAGTTCATGCCTTTGGAGTAAATTACTTTGTATCAATGGTGACTCAGAACTTGGCTCTCTGCCCAGACTTGGCTGTCCCCTGAGACTCAAGTTGCTCTGACATGAAAAGACTTCAGGCACTTGCATTGACTTTTATTACTGTCAAGTCGCGCTGAGTCGCCCCGCAAGTCGGACCCCATTAACTGCACTGAAAATCGCGCTAATGCCCAATGGAGATCACGTGGGGGGGGGGGGGTAGATCGAGATCGCGATTTTAATATGATTAATCGTGCAGCTCTAGTGAGTATCTAAACTCAGCACCAGGTAAGCAGGGGCTTAAAAAATAACAAAAATAGGGTGGGGGAAAGGAGGGGTTGGAGGGTGAAAATCCTCTTTCAAGTTGTGTGGCTGTGATATATGGAGCTAGCCAGTTAACTACAGCAAACTACTATAGACAACAGAGAGAGATTGGAAATCTCTACAAAGTGAAGGGAAATGCCTGCTTAGACAGTTGTTACTGGAACAAATGTACGCATTGGAAAATTTTCCCTCACAGTTCTAGTTAAAATGTAAACATTTTTGTATTTTTGTCCTCACTCCCAGCACCTTCCTCACTCTATTCCTAAGAAAAAAAAATTTGGCTTGAGTTAAGCTTTGAGTACAAAGGAAGTTGGACAGATAGAACAATACAACATGGTATGTAGCATTTTTTGTGCCCAAACCTCTTGGTGATCATTTAGTTTTTATGTCTGTATGCTGCTAGTTTGGGTTTTAGGTACACTTTAAAGTGGAATTTAACTAAGCCACGATAAGTATAAGCATCTTCCTTCTACAGGAAAGTTAGTATAGGGGTTAGAAAGGGGTAGGGGCAGTTTTAAGCTTGGCTAGTTAGAGCGGCTGCACACTGCCCTGGTGCGGTCCTGCTGCACTATGGGCAATGTGCAGCTAACCCACGGGTTTCATGCGGTTAGCTGCACTTTCTCATAGACTTTCAATGATGTCCCATGGTTTTGGTGCCGTTTCGAAAAGCACACCAAAGGAGTTTTGGTGCGCTTTCTGAAACCACACCAAATCTGCAGAACTTCATAGAAGTCTATTGGAAAGCGCAACTGACCTGCATGAAAAGCGCAGGTTAGCTGCCCTTTAGCAAAAGTGTAAGGATGAGCCCCCGGTTTGAGTCGAACGCATGTTTGACTCGAACATCGGGTGTTCGTCCATTCGTGGCTTTCCGAACATTATGGGGCGTTCGCGGAAACTTCGCGGTAACTTTGCGCCCCCCATAATGCATTCCAGTTGCAGCGGAATGCCCCCCATTGATTGGCCAAAGCATGCACATGACCTGCATGCTTATGCCAATCAGTGAGCAGCCTGTTGTGAGAGCTTCGATTGGGTAAAGGCATTGCCTTTACCCAATCACTGCTCAGCAGCGTCAATCCACACTCCACACTATATAAAGTCGCTTGTACAGTGGCTCTATGCAGTGTGTTGGTGGCGGTGATAGAATAGTTTAGCTAGATAGCTTTATTAAAGTGTAAAAAAAAGAAAAAAAAAAGATAGCTAGCTAGATATAAAGATAGATTGTATATCTATCTATCTATCTATCTATCTATCTATCTATCTATCTATCTATCTATCTATCTATCTATCTATCTATCTATCTGTCAGTCAGTTAGTGCAGGCAGGTTAGTGTAGGGAAATATATACTATATACATAGGGCTATCTGTATAGAGTCAGGCAGTGCAAGAATATATATATACCTTCCTAGTGTGTGTGTGTGTGTGTGTGTGTGTGTATATATATATATGCAATGCCTTTAGTGTAGTAGACTATAAATAGCTAATTCAGTGTATATAGTATATAGCGTCCGTCTAGGCAGTGCAAGAATATATATATATATATATATATATATATATATATATATATATATATATAAATATATATATATATATATATATATATATTACAGTCTAGTGTGTGTGTGTGTGTATATATATATATATATATATATACACACAGTGTACATTACATATCAGTGAATTCGGGGTGTACATACGATATAAGGTACACTTCACGTGGTGTATTAAAATATATACAGCCGGATATATATATATATATATATATATATATATATATACACACACACAGCGTATTGAGTGTACACTATATATCGTGCATTCGGGGGTGTACGGTATATAGCACACTGCTTGACGTGGTGTCTTAAAATATATGGTCTAGTGTATACAGATATACCCGCAGCGTATTGAGTGTACACTATATATCAGTGCATTCAGGGGTGTATGGTACATAGCACACTACTTGACATGGTGTCTTAAAATATATACAGTCTAGTGTATACAGATATACACTCAGTGTATTGAGTATACACTATATATCAGTGCATTCAGGGGTGTACGGTATATAGCACACTACTTGACATGTTGTCTTAAAATATATACAGTCTAGTGTATACATATATACACACAGCGTATTGAGTGTACACTATATATCAGTGCATTCTGGGGTGTACGGTATATAGTACAGTGTAGTGTAGTGTTAAAAAAAATACCCATCATGTCAGACAGGCCACAAAGAAGAGGCAGATGCTCCTAGGTCACTAAAAGAGGGCAAGCAGCCTCTGTGTCTTCAGTGAAAAGTGGTGGTGGTGGACGTGGTGTATCCTCTGCAGGCGGGTCACGCTTGTCCTTTTTTTCTGCTGTTGGATGTGCTATTGAGCCACAACATGCAGAAGAGTTGGTGGAGTGGATAACAAAGCCATCATCATCCACCTCATCCTCTGTCACCCAGGCTCGTACAAGTTTGTCTTCCAACGCATCTGGCAAAGCAGCCTATTCCACCGGATCCTTGTCCACAGTTACTCTTTCTGTAGCCCCTCCATCATGCACGGAGGAGTCACCTGAGTTGTTCGATCATAGTGTCGGTTACATGCTGATGGAGGATGCGCAGCAGTTTGAAGGCTCTGGTGTTGGTTCCCAGGTTGAGGAAGGAAGTAGCATGAGCCTAGAGACAGGGGTGCCGCAAAAGGAGAAGAAACTAACAGTTATGTTCCCCCAGCTGCAGCATACTGCCAAGTTTGCTCCAGTGACGAGGAGGGAGGGGATGATGAGGACACGGACTGTACTTGGGTGCCTGAGAGAAGAGAGGAGGAAAGTGAGGAGGAGGCCCAACTTGAACAAGGCAGGATGTCCTCCAGGGGCCAGCTTAAGGGCAGCCTCCCAATTGCATCAGACCACAAAGCTCCACAGGTGCAGGGCACTGCTGCCTCCCTGCCGACTTCCAAAATGTCTTTGGTGTGGGCATTTTTCAGCACATGTGCACTAGATTGCACCATTGCCATTTGCATTCTATGTCTGAAGCGGGTCAAGCGCTGCCAGGACCGCTTGGGCCCTACTGTCTTGACAAGACATATGACGACCAGCCATGCAGTCCATTAGCAAGAGTACCTGAAAAATCCACACCAGAAAACAAGGCGGACTTCTCCTTGCTCCTCATCTGGGATCTCAACCCCTACTATACCTGCAGTCCTCTCCAAAACCTGCACTGAGAGGAATGAAGGTGTAGCAATGCTTCCACAACTAGTACTTGCAGCCAATCTGCTAGCAGTACACCACCAGGTGAATTCAGCAGGCAAATATCTCTACACCAGTTGTTGAACCTTAAAAAGAAATGCTGTCCCAGCCATCCACCTGCTCAGCGTCTTAATGCTAGCTCGGCCAAATTGCTAGCACACCAACTGCTGCCTTTTCAGCTGGTAGACTCTGCCCCCTTTTATGAATTTGTGGAATGTGCTGTCCCACAGTGGCAAGTTCCTAAAAGACATTTCTTTTCACGTAAGGCCATTCCAGCTCTCTACCATCATGTGGAAGGCAATGTTTTGGCTTTGTTGGACAGTGCAGTCTGTCGCAGGGTTCATATTACCACTGACCCATGGTCCAGCAGGCACGGTCAGGGACATTACCTTTCCTTCACGACACACTGGGTAACTTTGCTGGCAGCTGGCAAGGATGCAGGACAGGGTTCAGTTTTGGTAATAGTTCCGCCACCACGCCTCCAAAAAGCCGGTGGTGATTTTGCCACATCCGCCTCCTCCACCCCCTCCTCTTCTTCTACCTCTGTGGCCTCTTCTGCAGAATTGTCCTCTGTACCTGCAGTGCTCCCTAAGCGTTCAATGGGCTATGCAAGCAGTCAGGCTAAAAGATGCCATGGCTTTTTTTTGCAACGTCAGTGGCTAATGATCAAGGATGCATGCACTGTCCTGTCACCATTTAAGGGGGCCACAAGGATGGTGAGCAGCGACAATGCATGCATCAGTGGCACTGTCCCACTAATATTCCTTCTGAAGTACACGCTTCGTGGAATCATGGACAGGGCACTTGAGGCAGAACAGAGGGAGGAAGAGGAGGACTTCCTTTCCTCTCAAGGCCCCCTTTATGCAGAGAGCATTCCTGCAGAGCCACCAAACACACGGGAAGAGGAGGATTCTGTCAGCATGGACGTGGACTATAATACACAGCAGTCTTCAAGGGATCATGGTTTTCAGGCCCCAGAAACCCAAGGAGTTGTACGTGACTGGGAGGAGGTAGTTCCTGATAATGTCATCCTCAGAGACCCAGAGGACACTCATGCCTCTTCAAACCTACGCTGCATGTGCTCTCTAATTCTGAAAAACCTGCGAAAAGACCCTAGGATTTGTGGTATCAATGAGAGGGATCATTACTGGCTGGCAACCCTTCTTGATCCACGTTACAAGGGTAAAGTTGCAGAACTCATTCTGCCTGCGCAGAGGGTGCAGAGGATGAAACATCTTGATACCTTGAAGAAAAGTTTGTACAACGCCTTTCCAGACCCTGATAGGTTACCATGTCCTGCTGCTGGTCCTGGACAATGTGTTTCTGAAGCTTCGGTCATTCAGAGGTAGAGTGGTGGAGAAGGTGTCCGGCTGAGCGATGACTTTAAAATATTCCATATAAACATTATATGGTGAAGGAATATATAGGGGCAAGAGCAGACTTGGAGACCTTTCCAACTTATCATCCACTTAGTTACTGGGTCTTGAGGATGGACCACTGGCCCGAACTTGCTCAATATGCAATTGAGCTACTGGCCTGTCCTGCATCCAGCGTGCCTTCTGAAAGGACATTAAGTGCTGCTGGAGGGTTCGTAACCAATCAAAGAGTGCGCCTGTCCACAGACTCAGTTGTTAGGCTCACATTTATAAAAATGAATCAGTCCTGGATCACCAGCTATCAATCCCCTGATGCTGATGCAACTGATTAAATTTGCTAGGGATCCGGGATCCCTTAAACACTGCCACTGCTCCTATTCCTCCCATCCATAATCTAGAACAATATTTTGTATTTAGGGCACCAGTAATACCCAAGGCCCAATTTTTCTGCAACTGGTTTACAGGGGCACGCCATAACAATTTTTAATCTAATTTAAAACAGCTGGGCCCGTTCCTGGATCCAACAAGAGTAACTGCAAAGGGTTTCAGTGTTCTGGCACCGCCAGCACCCAAGGCCCAATTTTTCACCACCTGTTTGACTGGGGGCTTTCATCACAATTTTTAAAATTATTTACAACATCAGGCCCTGTTCCTCCGTCCAACAAGAGTTACTGCAAGGGGTTACCGTGTTCTGGCACCGCCAGCAGCCAAGGCCCAATTTTTCGCCACCTGTTTGACTGGGGGCTTTCTTCACAATTTTTAAACTAATTTACAACATCAGGCCCTGTTCCTCCTTCCACCAAAGTAACTGCAAGGGGTTACAGTGTTCTGGCACTGCCAGCACCCAAGGCCCAAGTTTTCAGCCCCTTTTTGACTGAGGGCTTTAGTCACAATTTTTAAAGTGATTTACAATAGCAGGCCCTGTTCCTCCGTCCAACAAGAGTTACTGCAAGCGGTTACAGTGTTCTGGCACCGCCAGCAGCCAATGCCCAATTTTTCACCACTTGTTTGACTGAGGGCTTTCGTGACAATTTTTAAACTAATTTACAACATCAGGCCCTGTTCCTCCATCCAACAAGAGTAACTGCAAGGGGTTACAGTGTTCTGGCACCACCAGCACCCAAGGCCCAAGTTTTCAGCACCTTTTTGACTGGGGGCTTTCGTCACAATTTTTAACCAAATTTACAACATCAGGCCCTGTTCCTCCGTCCAACAAGAGTAATTGCCAGGGGTTACAGCGTTCTGGCACCACCAGCACAAGGCCCAATTTTTGCCGCCTGTTTTGGGTATTTCATCACAATTTTTAAACTAATTTACAACAGCAGGGTCCGCGCCATAATTTAAAAAAAAATGACGTGGGGTTCCCCCCCAAAATCCAAATCAGGCCCTTCAGGTCTGGTATGGATTTTAAGGGGAACCCTGCGCCAAATTTAAAAAAAAAGCATGCCTCCCCAATCCAAACCAGACCCTTATCTGAGCACGCAGCCCTGGCATGTCAGGAAGGGGTGGGGCCCCCCTCTGAACCCTACCAGGTCACATGCCCTCAACATGGGGAGGATGCTTTGAGGTCACCCCCAAAGCACCTTGTCCCCATGTTGTTGGAGCGAAGGGCCCTATCCCCACAACCCTGGCCGGTGGTTGTGGGGGTCTGCGGGCAGGGAGCTTATCAGAATTTGAAAGCCCCCTTTAATACCTTACATTGTACCCCTACCCATTCACCAAAAAAGCTGTGTAGTGGTACAAAAAATACCCTTAGAGCCTGGAAATTCCACTTTAAAAAAAGAAATCCATGTATGGATATTCTTACATGGTTACATTAGTCTATCATGGCCCAGTGTAACTATGTATATACGATACCTGTGGGAATCCTCTAGAAGCTGGCAATCACTGTAGTAGACACTGCTTTAAAGTGTTACTAAACCCACAATAGTAAAATCAGTCTGTATATGCAGTGAAGCATGCTTGTTATACTCACTGTGGGACCTAAGGGGTTAATCCTCTGCATTGTGTAAAAAGGCTGTTTGATCCTGGATTCTCTGATCCTGCCCTCCTTCCACTGTCCCCTAATAATTTCCTGATAACACAGTGTCTATGGAGTCAGGCTGCACGTGCTCAGTTTAGTGTGTATTGCTAGAGAGTTTTTTTTTTTTTCTTGGGAGGATGCATGTGATCAGCACAAGGCCAATCAGCACTGTCCAGAGGGTCAGAGGTCTTGCAGTCTCATAGGACAGCCATAAAACTCCTCCTACAAGCTTTAGCCAGTGCTTGGCTGAACACTGATAGAAGTCACAAGACTGCTCTAAGATGCTGATGAGAAAAGGTATTTTGCAGTTTATATTTACTAAAACTATTTCATTTCCATGTCCTGTGTACTGTGGGAGTCCAGATATGGTGAATCAAGGGCTCTGGGTTTAGTAAAACTTTAACAGGAATATCCACTATCTTTTGGGTCCTGTGCTGAGCAGCTGCCTTGCTGCATTGTGAACATAGGATGTCTGCCACTCAGCACAAGTGGCATTCATAGAACACCTTGTGGAGTGGTGACATCACACTCTCCGCCTTGTCCAATCAGAGAATACTATGCATTTATTGAGAAAATGCAAAGTAAATTCTGAATGGTGCCCATGCCAAACTGACAACCTCCTTTGTAGTGATTTCCAGCTTCCACAATGGTATATGCCTTGTTACCCCATATAGCAAGCAATTGTGCTGCAAGTGTGAAAATTACTTTCTAAGCTATTGCTAGACTTGCCAGGCTTCATTGTTGCACAATTGCAGCAAGTCCACATTGCATGACTCCAGATCGACTTTCTTTGCAAACATGTAATTGCACCCCGCACCATTTTTCCCAACTCCAAACACAATTTAAATAATTGAATTATAAAAACACCACACTCTAATATTGGCATAAATTGGCCATGGCGCTTTTGTTGGTCTAAACAAGAAATATAATTTTCATAATCATATTATAAATAAATTAAAATTTATTTATCAATCACAAAAATTCTTAGTCTTAATGACTCAAGCAAATAACTCTATAAATCAACTTTATAACAAAGTCCCTCTTTGATGCAAAGGTGACGTACCACATAAAGTGCACGCGACGGGAGGGAGGGTGGGTAGCTTCTTCCAGCGCCGGTCCTTTCACCTGCACCAAGAACCCTGAAGCAGTGGGCCCTTTATATAATGAGCCCCACTGCTTCCAGAACATTCCACTGAATTCTATTGGCCCATTCCTACCAACTCACAGGTGAGCAGGAATATTTAAAGGGCCAGCGTCACTGAAAAATATAATACATTTAAACACTGGCACTGTATTATTTTAATATAAAGAACAAATTTGGTTATTTTCACGTCGCCCGTTAAATACGGTTATAATCTCACACCACAAAAATAATAAGTTACTAAATTTAACAAAGACCTCAACCCTTCTTACCACGTCCCATGTTAGGATACATATTCCCCCCGTGTTAAATAAAGACTCGAAGAAGTACCCCAACGGAGACGGAAAAGGGAACAAATAAATTATGTCACGGTCACAAATTTACATAATATAAAAAGTCACTGCGACCGGGAAATTTATAAGGACGAGTGGACACTCAACCATCCTTACCCGGTTATCTTAAGTCACCTTACAAGACCTTCGTCACCCCGAGTAATATATTTCCCGGGTGACGAAGTCCCAAGAACCACGTCCACTTTCCTGGCCGCGACCTTCTTCGATGGGTGGG
>BLSH010203967.1:98331-108707 GCA_018402905.1 Glandirana rugosa
GAAATAAAGAAAAATGCATTTTTTTACAAAATTTTCGGTATTTTTCCATTTGTTGCTCAAAAAATAAACACCCCAGTGGTGATTAAATACCACCAAAAGAAAGCTCTATTTGTGTGAAAAAAAGGACGAAAATTTCATTTGGGTACAGTGTAGTATGACTGAGTAATTGTCATTCAAAGTGTGAGAGCACTGAAAGCTGAAAATTGGTCTGGTTAGGAAGGGGGTTTAAGTGCCCAGTTGTCAAGTGGTTAATCAAGTACTCTTCAAGTCCTAACCTTGCTGCTTCCATCGCAGTCCCAATCCGAAAACAGTGGGTCGTGAAACGGAAATCTTGTAAACCCAGACCATGAATACATTTCAGAAAAAATGCAACTGAATGAACTGAAATCTAGTCACAGAAGCACCATCGCTGTGAATGAAAAAATGCCCCGAACCCGGGGGTCTCTGTGCTAAAAACTGCTGGAGAATCAAAACTGGACAAATTGACTGATCAGAACAGGGGAATAAAGTAAGCCAAGTACCCTTGCCCAACTGGTCGGTTTTGGATTTGGCAATATGTATTTTAACAGATGAATCCATGAATAATACCTGACGGGAAAACCACCCTGAACTATCTCTCTTATTGCTGGGAACTAATTCCGATAGCTGTAGTGCTCCAAAAAATGTTATAATCAACAAAGCTCTAAAAAGAAGAGTTTCATAACTAGAATAGCAAACTGCTCTACGATAAATGTAAGCTTCTTTAGCATATCAAATGTGATGTCCTTACGACCATCCAAAACTGAGTGTGATCGCCTATAACCATTAATAACCTGCCTCACTAGAAAAAAGCTACTGCATGCTGGAAAATGCATCGCTTACATTAGATATTATATATTATATTTTAGATATCTGGCTATGGGACATATTCTCTTTGAAAAGACTGCATAAAAATGCCAGAATAGTTTTTTCTGAAGTCAAAACAAAGTTGCAACCCAGAGCCTCATTGAAAATTTTCCATCTCCTTCATGCCAGACAGAATTCTAAACCGCCATGCCAATAGCGCTCAAACCAATGCCCACAGATGTTCCTGATATGGAGTTCCAATTTGATCTGACCCGGGAAGTAATTTGCGGAAACTATCCATCTGGAACCGAGACAGAGCATCTGCGATAGCATTACTAGCTCCCGATACATAACTTGCCTTTACCCATATATTCAGGCGTAAACATAAGGATACAAAATAGCGAAGTAGCTTAGTAACTGGAGGGGATCTAGAGGATAGGCAGTTAGCTGCAAAAACTACCCCTTTATTATCTTATTGAATTGCAATATGCCTGTTGTTAAAACATTTTCCCCATATTTCAAGTGCAGCAATGACCAGGAAAAGCTGGGGAAACATTGCTAGCAGCAGGCTGTTGTTTTGAAAAAGTTTGAGCCAAAGGCCCACGTCCTTCATGCCCCATTTTAGATTAGGGTAAATAGACATTTTTTGTCTGAAGGGCTCGTCGTATTGATTTCAACCCATCCCTCCAAAGCTCTGATTTTTTTCTGACGTTTTCCAAATGCTGGAATAACCCGCTACACTTTTCTGGGTGTTTCTCTCCCAAAATGCTAGCAAATATGCAGTATGCCTGCAACCAATTATTAAAGGATCTGGAAACGGGTCTATGTCTATCCTCTTCCCCTTTGTCCTCTGCTTTTTTATCCGATTTACCTAAAAATTCCTTGGCAGAAGGGAGGAGCGAGAGAATATCCAAAAATGTCCCTTTCCATATTTTTTCTTTCACATTAATTGCCAAATGACAACCTAACGGAGACATCTCACATGGCAATGTCTCTTTAAAGCATATCTCAGGAACTGAGGGGGTTAAACATGTTAGCCAAGACAGGTTCCGTATGTTTAACCGGTTCCCCACCGCGCGCCGTGTTTTTACGGCGGCAGTGGGGGAGCCCTGTGCGAATCGCCGTAAATAAACGGCGATTCGCATTTTGGCCACCAGGGGGCGCGCCGCACTCCTGAGGAGTGTGCCCGCGGCTCGGGCGGACCCGATGTCCGCCGGCGAGCCGCGATGAGCGGCTACAGGGCAAAGAACGGGGAACCGCCGATGTAAACACGGCGGTTCCCCGCCCTGTCAGTGGGGCATGAGAGATCTACTGATCCCTGTCACTGGGATCAGTTAGATCTCTCATGCCCATGTTAGCCCAACCCCCCCACAGTAAGAACACACCCAGGGAACACAGTTAACCCCTAGCTCTCCCCCCCAGGTTAACCCCTTCACTGCCAATAACATTTATACAGTAATCAGTGGACATTTAAATTTCTGATCGCTGAATAAATGTCATTGGTCCCAAAAAAGTGTCAAAAATGTCCGACATGTCCGCTGCAATATCGCAGTACCGCTAAAAATCGCAGATCGCCGCCATTACTAGTAAAAAATAAAAAAATAATAAAAACCCCAGAAATGAATTCTCATCATCCGTAAACGCGGCCACTTTTGCGCAAACCAATCAATAAACGCCGATTGCGAGTTTTTTTATCGCAAATATGAGGAAGAATATAAATCGGCCAAAAACTGTGAAAAAAATTTTTTTTTTATATTTTTTTTTTGGATTTGAATTTTAGCAAAAAGTAAGAAATTTGGGTTTTTTTGCAAAATGGTAGCTCTTCTTTTGTTTATAGCGGCGATAAGAAATGACGCAGAGGCGATCAAATACCACCAAAAGAAAGCTCTATTTGTGGGAAAAAAAGGACGCAAATTTCGTTTGGGTACAACGTCGCACGACCGCGCAATTGTCCGTTAAAGCGACGCAGTGCCGAATCGCAAAAAGTGCTCTGGTCCTAAAGCTGCAAAACCTTCCGGGGCTGAAGTGGTTAACTGAAGCCAAGGCTTGAGTGTTTAACCACTTGCCAACCGGAGCCCTTTTTTACATTTGTTGGTTACAAGTTAAAAACAGGCTTTTTTGCTAGAAAATCCCTTAGAAACCCCAAACATTATATATATTTTTTTCAAACACCCTAGAATGGCGATCATTACAATACTTTTTGTCACACGGTATTTGCGCAGCGGTCTTTGAAGCGCGATTTTGTTTGGAAAAATGTTACTTTTTTGAGTTAAATAAGACAACAGTAAAGTTAGCCCAATATTTTTGTATATTGTGAAAGAGGATGTTACGCCGAGTAAATAGATACCATACATGTTACGGTTAAAAACTGTGCACACTCTCGGAATGGCGACAAACTCCAGTACTTAAAAATCTCCATAGGTGACGCTTTAAAAAATTTTAACAGTTACCAGGTTAGAGGTGCAGAGGAGTTCTTTTGCTGGAATTATTGCTCACACTCTGTCGATCGCGACGATACCTCACGTGTGGTTCTAACACCGTTTTCATATGTGGGGCGACTTACGTATGCATTTTCTTTGCTGCGCGAGCTCGCGGGGATGGTGGCACTTTAAAAAATGTTTTTTTATTTATTTTGGTTTGTTTTAACACTGTTCCTTAAAAAAAAAAATCTGATCACATCTCTTGTGATAGTAATAGGCGGTGACAGGTACTCTTTATGGAGGGCTGGGGGGTCCCTCCTTTACACTTCACGGTATTCAGATCGCAAAAAACGGCAATTCTGAATACTGTCATTTTTTTAAAACCGGCGCCGTTGGCCACTGAGTAAACCGGAAGTGTCGTTGTGATGTTGCTTCCTGAATTTGACGAAGGAGACCCGATCTGAGCCGATTCCAGCTTCTATCAGGTCCCCTTCTGGCCGGTGGATGCGCTGGATAAGATCTCCGGTCTCCTAGAGAAGAGCGATGTTCCCTCCCGCCCCCAGGGATAATGACCGAGCGGCTCCCGAGCTGAATCGGCCGTTATCGCCGGATAGCCAAACGTCCGCTCTAAAAAACAGTACCGGGATATAGCCTGCAGCTGCCCGATACTATCCACTTAAAGCGGGCGCTGTTAATTTACAGCGATTTGTGGGAAGTGGTTAATGTTGAATTAGTACCGGAATTTACCTCAGCTGAACCCCTTGTCAATGGAGCAAAATTCCTATCTGACAAAGGGTTAACCACCATAGGCTCAGGAGACCATACAGATGTAGGGGGAACAGGAGGGATGTTAGCTGGAGCACTGAATCATTTTGCTATATTAGCTATAGAAGACATTAAATTTGAAAGCACCTGCAACTCACCATGTGTCCCAGCAGGTGACGCCAAAGGAGTGTTATAGCTCAGCTCAGGCTCAGGCTGAACTACCATAGGAATCTCATGAGGAATCTCATGAGATGTAGCAGGATTGACTGACAATAATCTGGTATTCACTTCGGGAACACTCTGACTACCCTAACCGCTTCTTCTCATGGTTGGAGCATATTCGGCACTAGAGGGAGGAGCCTGGCTCCCAGGCAATATGCCCCTCACCCCAGGCCTCTGCTGCCGCTCCTTATAGGAGATGGAGAATAAGCCCGCCTTCCTTCTTCTGACTCAGCGGCCGTGTTCCTCTTCAGCTCCGCCCGTGCCATGCTCCTCCACACTGACCGAGGGACCCGTTTCTTGACACATTCCTTTCTCGTTCTGGGGGGCTGCTGCACTGCAGCCTATGTGACAGACGCCAGTTGCCGGGATTCACTGTTCTTCTCTGCAGCCAGGCTGGTGGGGGACATGGGTTGACACGCCAGCCTCCTCCACTCCCTGTTCTTGCTGTAGTTCCACCGGGGCTTCACTCAGGCACTTTCTCAGCCATTCTTCACCCCTGCAAGCCTCCGCTTTCTCAATAAGCTGTTTCAGCAAATTCTCCATGGTCAGGGATAATGTAGCTTCTTCCAGCGCTGGTCCTTTCACCTGCATCAAGAACCCTGAGGCAGTGAGCCCTTTATATAATGAGCCCCACTGCTTCCACAACATTCCACTGAATTCTATTGGCCCATTCCTACCTGCGCACAGGTGAGCAGGAATATTTAAAGGTCCAGCGTCACTGGAAATATAATACATTCAAACACTGCCACTGTATTAAATAAACAAGGTAAAAGGCCTTGGAGGCAACCCCATGAAGGTGCTCACAAATAAATTGTGCCCCCCTTATACATTCTGCAAGTCTTCAAGTTCTGGTTCAGTTATGTTGCGCAATAGTCCTCCCACCACAGGGGTCACTGTGACTGAATTTTCATGCAGTAGACTTGCAGAGCTCTTGCTGTAGACTCACCACTGCAATTTTGCTGTTGCTAGAGACTTGCCACACAAGTTGGAAAAGTATCAACTAGAACTTGTGCTTCAAGTGCTCTGCAAGTGTACCACTTGCCAGTGAAAATGTGCAGCAAGTTAACAGACTTATAATTCAACACTGGCACAAATTTGTAGCAAGTTATCCTTGCTATCTGGGACATTAATCCAAACAACTGGACCAATACGACCATGTAAATACATCCATACCTGGAATACTTCTTGAAGACTTTTAAACAGTTGTGCTTTTTTTTACAATTGCTCAAAATGTTCTTTATATCTTGGGAGTCATTCTAAAATAATTTACAGTGAAATTTAGAAATATATACACTATATATGGTATCTGTGTGTGTATGTATATATGTATGTATATATATATATATATATATATATATATATACACAAATATACAGATATAACCTAGTTCCCGAAATGGCGTGAAAAATTGAGACATTGCACAAATATAATGGTCATGATGAATACTATTTTGTAACTTGATTATTTAATTTTTTTTCATGCCTAGCAAATAATTTAAGTTTAGCCAGGGATGCATAGGAAAGTAGAGTTTCCCTTTAAATGTACATAAACACTAAAATGACACAGAATATTTACTCTAATATTTGCAGACATTGCAGCATTATTAAGAATTACTGTCGTATGTACTTGGCACATTTGATGAGACTTGTACTTGGAATTATGCTGTGCTTGCTGCAGTGGTTGTAAAGTTTATCCTGTGACCATCCAGCCATTCTATGCAGTGATCATAAGATTAAGGACATGGTAAACTACTTTTACTAATGGCTTGGAATAATCCTTATGGCAGTTTTGATGGATGCATGCAGGCTTTCAGTTGCTCTTTACACACAGCTGAATCCAATATGCCAGTAAAACCATAATACAATCTGCAGCAAAACTGTTCTTCTATTGCACATACAATACCATAAGGTGAATTTATCAAAACTGTAGCAGACAGAACCTGAACAGATGTGCATGGCAACCAATCAGCTTCTAAATGTATTTTTTAAAGCTTAACTGAACAAACTGTAGTCAGGAGTTGATTCGTTGGTTGCCATTAGGGATGGGCCGAACAACCCCCGGTTCCATTCAGAACATGCGAACAGGCAAAAAATTTGTGCGAACAGTCGAACACCATTAAAGTCTATGGGACCTGGACATGAGAAATCAAAAGTGCTAATTTTTACCTCTTGCCGACCGTGTAATGTAAATACAGGACCATAAGGTGGATCCATTGTTCTGGGAGGGTGTACTATAACGTCCTCTCAGAATCGCGCCCCACGCGCCCCCTGTGGTGCGCACATGGGAGTGTCCGTGTTCGCCGGGTTCACGGGACCCGGCGGGTCACGGATCGCGGTAACGTCCCAATGGCAGCGGCCCTTTACCACGTGATCATGCGTGTAATGACGGCGTGATCACAATGTAAACACTGTGGGGTCATCGAGAGTGTCAGCTCTCTCCTCTCCTCACACTGATCCAGTTTGTGAGGAGAGGAGAGAGATTGATGCCTTGCAGAACAATACTGTAAGTTTCTGTGCCATTTTACTGTGCCCAGCCATGCCTAGCAGTGCCCAGCAGTGTTCTATTTGTTCTACTAGTGCCACATCTGTGCCCCCACAGTGCCACATCAGTGCCACCAGAGGGCCCATCAGTGCCCCCAGAGTGCCCATCAGTGCCACTACAGTGCTCACCTCTGCCATCAGTGCCACTACAGTGCCCATCAGGGCCACACCAGTGCCACACCAGTGATCATCTGTGCCACCTGTGCCATTACAGTGCTCATCAGTGCAATCACAGTACTCATCTGTACCATCAGTGCCACCAGAGTGCCCATCAGTGCCACCTGTGCTCATCGGTGCCACTACAGTGCTTATCTGTACCATCAGTGTCACTACAGTGACACACCAGTGCCACACCAGTGCCCATAAGTGCCACACGAGTGCCACCTGTGCCTTCATTGCCACTAAAGTGCTCATCAGTGCCACTACAGTACTCATCCGTGCTACTTTAGTGCAATTACAGTAATCACCTTTGCCATCAGTACCACATCAGTGCCCCCAGCATGCCCATCAGTGCCACTACAGTGCCACCCGTGTTCATCAGTGCCATCTGTGCCTATCAGTACCACTACAGTGCTTATCTGTTATCAGTGTCACTACAGTGCCATACCAGTGCCACATCAGTGCCGCCTGTGCCTTCATTGCCACTAAAGTGCTCATCAGTGCTACATTAGTGCAACTACAGTGCTCACCTGTGCCTTCATTGCCAATAATGTGCCCATCAGCGCCATTACAATGCTCATCAGTGCCACTACAGTGCCCAATAGTGCGCATCAGTGCCCATAAGTGAGCGCTCATCAGTGCCACCCTATCATTGGATCCTCATCAGCGCCCATCAATGCCACCTCAGCAGTGCCAGCTAATCAGTGCAGACGCAGTGCATTAGTGCACATCAGTGCAACCTCATCAGTGCACCCTCATCAGAGCCCATCAGTGTATCCACATCACACTACACTCACCAGTATGGCAAAAATATATTACGCTGAGGAGGCATACCAGATCCTGAGCTTGAGCCTGAGCGAAGGGAGCAGGGTGGAGGTCTCTGAGTCTGTGTCCGATTCTGGTTCGGATTATGAGCCCGTTGTAAGCAGTGGGTCTGATTCAGAATCGGAGGAAGAAGAACTGGTGCCCATGAAACAAAGGTGTTCTGGTGAGGAGCAGCAGATTACTACAAGTAGCCCAGTGCCATCCACCTCTGGTGCAGCACCATCCACATCTAGTGCAGTGCCATCCACATATAGTGCAGTGCCATCCGCCTCTAATGCAGTGTCACTGCAACAAAGGCCAAGCACTAGTGGGGTGTCATCTCAGCCCCAAAGGTCGAGGACCCATGCCAGCCTTCCCTATGCCATTCAGAACTCCCTGTGGCCTCCCTCTAATTCTGGAGCAGAAAACCTCCACCCTTTCACCGCCCAGCCAGGTGTCCAGGTAAACACCGAAGATTTTGCCCCGATTTATTTTTTTAATTTAATTTTTACAGAGGACTTTCTATCATCCATCGTGGCCCAATGCAACCTCTATGCCCAGCAGTTCATCACAAACAACCCTGGTTCTAGTTACACCCATCCCTTTGAGTGGAGAGAACTTACAGTGGAGGAATTTAAACTTTTTCTAGGCCTAACATATAATATGGGAATCACAGAAAAACTAACTGTACTCCTATTGGTCTACCAAGCCCATCCACCACATGCCAATCTATTCATCCCTCATGCCAAGGTCAAGATACCTTATGATTATGCTGTTCCTCTACTATAATGACAATGCACAGTGCCCTCCCCGCAATGACCTAGCTTACAACAAATTATTTAAAATTCGCCCCCTTCTAAATTATTTTTCTGAAAAATGTGCCCAGTTATATACCCCCGACCAAAATATCTCCATTGACGTGTCCCTTGTAAAATCCACAGGCAGGCTGGCCATAAAAAACTTTATCCTTAAAACATATTTGGAAAAAAAAAAAAAAAAGTTTATCCTTAGCAAAAGGACCCGATATGGGGTTAAACTGTACAAACTTTGTAACCGAGCCACCGGCTACATCTATGCCTTCATGGTCTATGAAGGAAAGGACACCCAACTACATCCCCCTGAATACCCTGAATGAGTATATTGGAGCCAGTGGAAAGTTTTTTTGGGAGCTCATCTATCCACTACTTGGAAAAGGTTACCACTAGAGTTGAGCGAACCCGGACTGTAAGATTCTGGTCCGTACTGGACTTTGGGGTGTCCATGCCCTGAACCCGATCCCGGACATTTAAAAAAAAGCCTGGGATCGGGTTCGGTATTCGGGTATTTTTGGCGCCTTTTCTATAGCTGCTGGGAAGCCAATCAACAAGCTTTTCACTAGTTTGCCCTTAGAAGCCATCACAGCCATGCCTACTAATGGCATGGCTGTGATTGGCCAGTGCATAATGTGACCCAGCCTCTATATGGGGCTGGAGTCACGTAGCGCCACGTGTCAGATCGTCTCAGACTAGAGTAGGGAGAGCTTCATGCCGCTTCTGTGAGGGAAAAATTAGCGTTCACAACCATCTCAGACTGCATTAGGGAGACCTTCATTGCGGTCATGTGAGGGAGACATTAGCGTATCAGAACCATCTTATAGTGCATTACGGAGATGTTCCTGTCTGTGCTGTGAGGGAGACATTAGCGTTTAGAACCATCTTATAGTGCATTAGGGAGAGAGAGAGATTCTCATTCTAAAACCATCTACTACTGCATTAGGGAAACATTCCTGTTGGTGCTCTGAGGGAGAGATTATCATTCTAAAAACAACTACTACTGCATTAGGGCCAGGTTCCTGTTGGTGCTCTGAGGGAGAGTTTATCGTTCTAAAAACAACTACTACTGCATTAGCGCCAGGTTCCTGTTGGTGCTCTGAGGGGGAGATTATCATTCTAAAACCATCCACTACTGCATTAGGGTCAGGTTCCTGTTGGTGCTCTGAGGGAAAGATTATCGTTCTAAAAACAACTACTACTGAAATAGGGCCAGGTTCCTGTTGGTGCTCTGAGGGAGAGTTTATCGTTCTAAAAACTACTACTACTGCATTAGGGCCAGATTCCTCTTGCTGCTCTGAGGGAGAGTTTATCGTTCTAAAAACTACTATTGCTGCATTAGGGCCAGGTTCCTGTTGGTGCTCTGAGGGAGAGTTTATCGTTCTAAAAACAACTACTAGTGTTGAGCGAACCCGGACTGTAACGTTCGGGTCCGTACCGAACTTTCGGGTGTCCGTGGCACTGACTCGGACCCGGACATTTCAAAAATCGTTCGGGTTCGGTCCGTAATCATCCGTACCGACACTACCGAAGATTCCCGTTTGGTCACTTTGCGAACAACTAACCGACGGGACGTCGAAGAGTTGTGCACCTCATTTTATCGTCTTGGGGCCTGGCTTGGGCTTGCTAAAAACTTTACAGGCCCAGGCTCAGTCACGGTGCCTGTGGGCTTTCAAGCCATGCCTGGGCTTGCAATGTCAGGCCCAAGCGAGTTGTGATCATCAACAAAAATCTTGCTATTTGAGAGGGAGTCTCGTGGTTGTCCTTGGACCGGGATTACGTCGTTATCATCAAAAATCTTGCTATTTGAGAGGGAGTCTCGTCGTTCTCCT
>BLSH010203967.1:114793-132925 GCA_018402905.1 Glandirana rugosa
ATGGACTCCTTCCACAAAGTGAACACGCACATCGACCGTGTCTAGCTGGTGCAGGAGAGGAACGTTGTCCTTGCCTGTTGCAAGGAGAGGACGTGGTCGATCTGTGCCAGCTACACGCACAAGTGAAACACCTTCCTCAGGTAGCCGACAGAACCTTCAACGTTATATGGTAGGTCCGAATGGCGCTCAACGAATGGTGAGGCCAGAACAAGTACAGGCGATAGTAGATTGGGTGGCTGACAATGCCTCCAGTTCCTTCACATTGTCTCCCACCCGGTCCCTTGATGAAAGCTCAGGGTTGGCATCTGAACCCCATGGCCATCTGTCTTTCACCTCAGCCCCTTGTAAATCAGCCAAGCAGTCTGAGCACCAAGTCATGCAGCAGTTTCTTATGCTTTTTGATGACTCTGCTGCTGTGCTTTCAGTGGGCCATCCACATAGCCCTGGCCCAGAAGTGGAAGACATTGAGTGCACTGATGCCCAACCACTTCTGGTTCAGGATGAGGACATGGAAACACCACCGCAGCACGTCTCTGATGATGATTACGAAACACAGGTGCCAACTGTTGTGGCGTTCTACAGTGTGCAGACTGACAAGGAGGGCAGTGGTGAAGGGTGGGTGGAAGATGATGTGGAGGATGATGAGGTCCTAGACCCCAAATAGAATGAACGTCATGCGAGTGACGTGTGCAGTTTGGAGGAAGAGGTGGTGGTCACACAGAGACACCAGCACAGCAAAAGAGCCAAGCAGGTTGCAAAAGCGGAGCGAGCGTCCTCTAGACGGTATGTGAAATGCAGATCAGTTGGGACTCACAGTGGAAGGAGATCCAGCCTGCCATCCTTGCTCATAGCGATAGGTGAGTGGAGGCCGCGGCCTGTGTTAACCCTGTCCAGGCTGAGATTGCTGCTTACCTCCTGCTGTGTGGCCTGCACATCAACAGGCCATGCAGCCGGCGGCCCAGGCCCACCGGGCAAATGCCCGGTTTGCCCTATGGCCAGTACGGCCCTGGCCCCTCCCCCCATCCATACTAGGCTCTTTAGGTCTGGTTTGGATTTTAAGCGGAACCCTGCCCCAAAATTTAAAAAAATTTGACGTGGGGTCCCCCCTAAAATCCAAACCATACCCTTATCCGAGCATGCAACCTGGCCTGCCAGGATAGGGAGGGGACTAGTGAGTGCCCCCCCTCCTGAACCGTACCAGGCTACATGTCCTCAACATGGGGAGTATGGGTGCTTTGGGCCAGGGGGGCACTGCGTCCCCCACCCCAAAGCACCTTGTCCCCATGTTGATGGGGACAAGAGCCTCTTCCCCACAACCCTGGGTTGTGGTTGTGGGGGTGTGTGGGTGGGGGGCTTATCGGAATCTGGAAGCCCCCTTTAATAAGAGGGTCCCCAGATCCCGACCCCCCCATGTGAATTAGTATTGGGTACATCTTAGAAAAAAAAAAACACAGGAGACAATTAGGGACAAACCCTTTATTAAAAAATAAAAATAAGTGCCCCTCCGTTGTAATCCATCGTCAATCACGGCGAGCGATGGACCCGAAAAAAAAAACAAAAATAAAAAAACAGTTCCTCCTCCATGGGAGTTTTTTGTTTTGATGTTTTATTTATAGTGAAGGTCAGGGCTACCCAGTGACGTCACATGATGCCACCCTACGTCACCCAGTGGCCCCGCCGTGCACTATAAATAAAACGTCAACACAAAGCCAGCGCAGACCGCGGTCAGCCCTCCCATGGAGGGGGAGCTGAGTGCACCCTCTGCGGCAATGCATTATGGGGTGCTCCGCGGTGGCAAAGTCGCTGCGAATGCCCCATAATGTTCTTATTCAATGAACAGGCAAACAAGTTGAACTTATGTCAAACTCGAACCACGGGTCCATCCCTAGTTGCCATGCACAGTTGATGGAGATTTTTTCTTCTTTTTTAATAAATTGCCCCAAATATATTTTTAAATACATTCATAACATACACACAAAATATGTGCCTAGTAAATGACTGTATTCATTGATAAGTCAACTTTTGTAACTCCTGGATCTCATTTTTTTGTTTAATAAGTTCTTATTAATATTTGTCATGATACAGGTGGTGTACATATTACAAAACACAGGGCTGCGCAAGGCCTTGAAGGTGTAAATCCAACAGGAGTCAATTGACCATCTACATATGATAGCCCAAACAAAATTGTGAGGTAAATAAACCATCAAGATATGAAGAAGGGAGGGAAAAAGAGAAGGACTAGAGAAGAATAGAAAATAGAAAAAAAAGGGGGGGGGAAGGGAAGGGAGAGAGAGAAAAAGAGGTAGATCCTGCCGCAGTGCAGCGCATATGACAAATGCAGAGAGAACCTTAAAAATGCAGTAAATTAAGAGAAATGAGGCCTTAAGTTATGTTAGCCATGATTAGAGTTGAGCGAACCCGAACTGTAAATTTCGGGTCCGCACCTAATTTTGGGGTGTCTGGGACCCAGACCCGAACCCGGACATTTCAAAAAAATGTTCGGGTTCTAGGTTCTGGTAGTTGGTCACGTATGAATAGCTGCAGGGCAGCCAATCAACAAGCGTTTCACTGGTTTGCCCTTAGAAGCCATCACAGCCATGCCTACTAATGGCATGGCTGTGAATGGCCAGTGCATCATGTGACCCAGCCTCTTTATAAGCTGGAGTCACTTAGTGCTGCAGTCACATGCACTCTGAGACTCTGACTAGTGTAGGGAGAGGAAGCTGCCGGCGTTTTTGTGAGGGACAGATTGCAGATATTTTAACATCTCATCCTGCATTACAGGACGATCTGATTCTGGACTAATTAGAGAGTACTACTACTGCTGCTCTGAGGGACAAATTGCAGATCTCACCCTGCATTACACAACGATCTGATTCTGGACTAATTAGAGATTTCTCATACTGCTGCTTTGAGTGACAGATTGCAGGTCTCATCCTGCATTACAGAACAATCTGACCGCACTAGGTAGAGGCTTCTGCTTAGAGGGACAGATTATTGTTCTAAAATCATCTCCTAGTTCTATAGGGTCAGGTTCCAGCTGTTGCTTAGAGGGACAGATTATTGTTCAAAAATCATCGCCTACTCCTATAAGGCCAGGTTCCAGCTGTTGCTGTAAGGGACAAATTATTGTTCAAAAATCATTGCCTACTCCTATAGGGCCAGGTTCCAGCTGTTGCTTAGAAGGACAGATCATTGTTCAAAAATCATCGCCTACTCCTATAGGGCCAGGTTCCAGCTGTTGCTGTAAGGGACAGATTATTGTTCAAAAATCATCGCCTACTCCTATAGGGCCAGGTTCCAGCTGTTGCTTAGAGGGACAGATTATTGTTCAAAAATCATTGCCTACTCCTAAAGGGCCAGGTTCCAGCTGTTGCTGTAAGTGACAGATTATTGTTCAAAAATCATCTCCTAGTTCTAAAGGGATAGGTTCCAGCTGTTGCTGTAAGGGACAGATTATTGTTCAAAAATCATTGCCTACTCCTATAGGGCCAGGTTCCAGCTGTGGCTGTAAGGGACAGATTATTGTTCAAAAATCATCTCCTAGTTCTAAAGGGAGAAGTTCCAGTTGTTGCTGTAAGTGACAGATTATTGTTCAAAAATCATTGCCTACTCCTATAGGGCCAGGTTCCAGCTGTTGCTGTAAGGGACAGATTATTGGCTACATAGTACATTTGCGGGCACAATGAGGAGGGCATCAAAGGGACGTGGTCATGGTGCTGCTGGTGATGCTGGTGCTGCTGGTGTTGGTTGTGTTGGTGAAGCTCCTGTTGGAAGGAGAGGACGTGGTCGATGTGTGCCAGCTACACGCACAAGTGAAACACCTTCCTCAGGTAGCCAACAGAACCTTCACCGGTATATGGTAGGCCCGAATGCCGCTCAACGATTGGTGAGGCCAGAACAAGTACAGGCGATAATAGATTGGGTGGCTGACAATGCCTCCAGTTCCTTTACATTGTCTCCCTCCCGGTCCCTTGATGAAAGCTCAGAGTTGGCACCTGAACCCCATGGCCATCTGTATTTCACCTCAGCCCCTTGTAAATTAGCCAAGTAGTATGAGCCCCAAGTCATGCAAGAGACTCTTATGCTTTTTGATGACTCTCCTGGTGTGCTTTCCGTGGGCCATCCACATAGCGCTGCCCCAGAAGTGGAAGACATTGAGTGTAACGATGCCCAACCACTTCTGTTGCAGGATGAGGACATGGAAACACCAGCGCAGCACGTCTTAGATGATGATGAAACACAGGTGCCAACTGCTGCAGCTTTCCAGCTTACTGTGTGCAGACTGACAAGGAGGGCAGTGGTGAAGGGCGGGTGGAAGATGATGGGGAGGAGGATGATGAGGTCCTAGACCCCACATGGACTGAGGGTCATGCGAGTGACGTGTGAAGTTTGGAGGAAGAGGTGGTGGTCGCACAGAGGCACCAGTACAGCAAAAGAGGAAGCAGGTTGCAAAAGTGGAGCGAGCGTCCCCTAGACAGTATGCCTGCTACTACCCACCGCACCCAGGGACCTAGCACACCAAAGGCAGCTCAAAGTCGTTCCCCCGCATGGCAGTTCTTCAGACAATGTGCTGACGATAAGACACGAGTGGTTTGCAAGCTGTGCAATGATAGCCCGAGCCGGGGCATAAATGTTCTAAACCTGACCACAACCTGCATGATCAGGCATCTAAATTCAAGGCACAAGCTGCATTGAAATAATTACCTCAAAATCCAAGAAAGGTCCTGGCCTCCTCCTGCTTCCTCTTCTGCTGCTGCCTCAGCCTCTTCCTCCACCTCTACTGTGACAGTGTTACCTGCCACCCAGCAAACAGACGATATGACAGCAAGGCCACCATGTCCGCCAACGTCCCCAAGCATTTCCACACCATGGTCCCATGGAAGCTTACAGCTCTCCATCTCCCAAACACTGGAGAGAAAGAGGAAGTATCCCCCTACCCACCCGCAATCCCTGGCCCTGAATGCCAGCATTTCAAAATTCCTGGCCTTTGAAATGCTGTCATTCCATTTGGTGGACACGGACAGTTTTCAAAAACCTGATGGCGGTGGCTGTCCCACAGTACGTGGTTCCCAGCCGCCACTACTTTTCCAGGCGAGCCATCCCTTCCCTGCACAAACAAGTCGGGGACAAGATCAAGTGTGCGCAACGTCATCTGTGGCAAGGCCCACATAACCACTGATACCTGGACCAGTAAGCACGGGCAGGGACTCTATATCTCGCTAACTGCACACTGGGCAAATGTAGTGGCGGGTGGGCCTGAGCTGGCTAGCCATTTGGTGCATGTCCTTCCACCACCGAGGATTGCAGGGCATTTCTCTTTGCCTCCTGTTGCCTCCTCCTCCTCCTACTGCGCTTCCTCCTCCTCGACCACCTCCTAATCCGCTCAGCGTAACACCTTCACCACCAACATCAGCACATCCAGGGGGAAACGACAGCAGGCTGTTTTAAAACTGATATGTTTTAAATAAATGGCATCTCCCCAGTAGCGAAAGAGGCAGGTCCATCCAGTTGTCTGGTACCTCTTCTGGTTCTGGGTTTCTCCTCCAATCGCGTTCCCCCCTGTAAAAATCCTGGTCCCTTGACGTTGGTGGGTAGTCGTAGTTATAGTTGTAGGGAGAACGATCATGGTCAATCAGATAGTGTGTATCATAAGAATATCTCCTAGTTGATGGATCCCTATTTCTTAGGGGGGAGAACCGATTAGAAGTATACACAGGGGGGCCATAAGATCTAGGAATTGGATAATTACCATGTTGTTGTCTGTTGTTATCACCTTTATACTGGGCTGGAGGCGTATCCCCTATCCCCAGTTCCAGAGTTATAATGGTGGTACAGGGGCCGGGGTTGACCTCTCATGCCCGAGCGTCCTCTGCCTCTAGTGACATTACACCCTCTACCCGAGGGTGATTTATAATTGAAATGTCTTACCCTTCTTACACCTGGGTTAGTTTGATGGACCACTCTCACTGAGGGTTCGGAGACATTTCTAGCCACTGAGACCTCCATATTTGCATCTGAAAAGTTTGTAGGGTTTGTACAGCCCTGACTCTCTTCTCCCACAGAGGTCTCGTTAAGTTTTTTCTGCCATTTAAAGACAGCTCCAGTCTTGTAGTCCTCAATGTCTCTAAAGTATTTCTTCTGTTTTTTAGTGCGTTGATCGCATTCTTCCTTTTCCAAATGGGTTTGTAAGTTATATGATAGTGTATTATATTCAGTTGAACCTTTGTGGGGTAATAGTTTTTCTTTCAATTCCTTGATCTCAGCATCAATTGATTTTATAACACTAATAAGGCTCTATGCGGCTACAATACACTTAGTGAATGGCGCTTGGACATGATTTTATAACACCAATAAGGCTCTATGCGGCTACAATACACTTAGTGAATGGAGCTTGGACGTGATTTTATAACACTAATAAGGCTCTATGCGGCTACAATACACTTAGTGAATGGAGCTTGGACATAATTTTATAACACTAATAAGGCTCTATGTGGCTACAATACACTTAGTGAATGGAGCTTGCAGATGATTTTAGAATAATAATCTTTCCCTTAAAGCAACAGCTGGAAACTTTCCCTGTACAACTTGGAGATGATTTCTTGCACAAAAATAAAAAAAAAACTGTGTTGGCTACCTCCTCCTCCACCACCACTTTCACCGCCTCCTCAACCTCCAACTCCACATCCACCTCCATTTTTTATTTTTTATGTGATTTTAGTTTAAAAATGATTTTAAGTTATTTCCCTATCCCCATTTCTTTGTAAGGCACTTGTCTAACCCTTACCCCCATTTTCCTTCCTTTTGCAGACCTCTAGGACTTGCCAGGACATTGTTACAGCCATTTTTGTGCCTAAAAGTTCGGGTCTCCATTGATTTCAATGGGGTTCGGGGTCCAGGTCAAAGTTCGGGTCAGGTCCGGACCCGAACCCGGACTTTGTCCCGAAGTTCGGCCGAACCTGCGGAACCCGGACTTCCAGAGGTTCGATCAACTCTATTCATAACTCCATATTAGAAATCGTAAGTTTAGGCCTCAAAAGCAGAGGGCCAACCTTAGATCATCACCCATGTGAACCTCTGAGAACAGAATATAATGCAATTTATCACCTCGTTGAAATCTACAAACAAGCTTGATTATAGAATGGAAATTTCAGCAAAGACCTAGGAGATCATAAAATGGCATATGTTTGGACGAATTGAATACTTAAAGTCTCCCATTGTCCTTAAAGAAGTTTATTGTTGCAAGTTACAGACTAAATTAAGGCACCATTGTTTCACCTGGTGAAAATACAAAGAAAACCCCAATAACTAGTTATCTAGTTTGATTCTATCTAAACAAGTTGAAGGATGTCCAAACACTTGTGAATATGTGTTTAACCCAGGGATTAATCAGAGACAAAAAAATCTATATATTATTTTGATGTAAAGTCTATTAGAATAAGATTTGTTTCAAGTATATCTAATGATTGTTGTGAATGATATAATATATATATATATATCATAACCATGTAGACATAAATATGTTTAGATATAGAATGTGTTCTAGTCATAGTATCCGCAAAGGATGTCCAAGGGTTAATTTTAAACATTTGCTTTCTGAATTGTTTAACCCAAGGGAAGTTTCAAGATACATATGATTATACGTCATTCAAGGTATAAAGTATATTTCTGGTCGTAGATATGGTTATGATTTTGCATCTACTGATGATAATTCTGTGATAAGACAAAAACCTATATATTATTTTGATGTAAAACATATTAGAATAAGAATTGTTTCAAGAATATCCAATGATTGCTAATGATATAAATATATATATATCTTAACCATGTATACAAAAATATGTCTAGATATAGAAAGTGTTTTCATCATAGTATCCGCAAAGGATGTCCCAGGGTTAATTTTAAACATTTTCTTTCTAAATAATTGTTTAACCCTGGGGAAGTTTCAAGATACTTATGATTATAAGTCATTCAAGTTATAAAGTATATTTCTAGGCATAGATACGGTTATGATTTTGCATCTACTGATGATAATTCTGTGATAAGACAAAAACCTATATATTATTTTGATGTAAAACATATTAGAATAAGAATTGTTTAAAGTATATCCAATGATTGTTAACGAGATAAATATATACAGTATATCTTATACAAATATATGATTAGATATACAGGGTGGGCCATTTATATGGATACACCTTAATAAAATGGGAATGGTTGGTGATATTAACTTCCTGTTTGTGGCACATTAGTATATGTGAGGGGGGAAACTTTTCAAGATTTTGAAGTCAGCCATTTTGAATCCAACTTTTGTTTTTTCAATAGGAAGAGGGTCATGTGACACATCAAACGTATTGGGAATTTCACAAGAAAAACAATGGTGTGCTTGGTTTTAACGTAACTTTATTCTTTCATGAGTTATTTACAAGTTTCTGACCACTTATAAAATGTGTTCAATGTGCTGCCTATTGTGTTGGATTGTCAATGCAGCCCTCTTCTCCCACTCTTCACACACTGATAGCAACACCACAGGAGAAATGCTAGCACAGGCTTCCAGTATCCGTAGTTTCAGCTGCTGCACATCTCGTATCTTCACAGCATAGACAATTGCCTTCAGATGACCCCAAAGATAAAAGTCTAAGGGGGTCAGATCGGGAGACCTTGGGGGCCATTCAACTGGCGACCAATCCACTTTCCAGGAAACTGTTCATCTATGAATGCTCGGACCTGACACCCATAATGTGGTGGTGCACCATCTTGCTGGAAAAACTCAGGAAACATGCCAGCTTCAGTGCATAAAGAGGGTAACACATCATCATGTAGCAATTTCGCATATCCAGTGGCCTTGAGGTTTCCATTGATGAAGAATGGCCCCACTATCTTTGTACCCCATATACCACACCATACCATCAATTTTTTGGTTCCAACAGTCTTGGAGGGATCTATCCAATGTGAGTTAGTGTCAGACCAATAGCGGTGGTTTTGTTAGTTAACTTCTCCATTCACATAAAAGTTTGCCTCATCACTGAACAAAATTATCTGCGTAAACTGAGGGTCCTGTTCCAATTTTTGTTTTGCCCATTCTGCAAATTCAGTGCGCCGATCTGGGTCATCCTCGTTGAGATGCTGCAGTAGCTGGAGTTTGTAAGGGTGCCATTTGTAAGTAGCTAATATCCGCCGAAGGGATGTTCGACTAATGCCACTCTCCAGTGACATGCGGCGAGTGCTACGCTGTGGGCTCTTGCTGAATGAAGCTAGGACAGCCACTGAGGTTTCTTCATTAGTGACAGATTTCATGCGTCCACATTTTGGCAAATCCAACACTGAACCAGTTTCACGAAACTTAGCAAGCAGTTTGCTAACTGTAGCATGGGAGATGGGTGGTCTCGTAGGCTGTCTTGCATTGAAATCTGCTGCAATGACCCGGTTACTGCGTTCACCAGACATCAGCACAATTTCTATCCGCTCCGCACGTGTTAACCTCAGTGACATGTCAATGGCTGTAAACAAAGAGAAACTTGTAAATAACTCATGAAATAATAAAGTTAAAACCAAGCACACCATTGTTTTTCTTGTGAAATTCCCAATAAGTTTGATGTGTCACATTACCCTCTTCCTATTGAAAAAACAAAAGTTGGATTCAAAATGGCCAACTTCAAAATGGCCCCCATGGTCACCACCCATCTTGAAAAGATTCCCCCCTCACATATACTAATGTGCCACAAACAGGAAGTTAATATCACCAACCATTCCCATTTTATTAAGGTGTATCCATATAAATGGCCCACCCTGTAGAATATGTTTTAATACTCATTTTAGGCGGTATTAATTTTACCCTTCTATCATACTGGTGACCATCACTCTTAAATATTAGAAGATACATTTACAATAATATAGTCAGAGGCATAGTAAAAAATATAACATTTGATAAGAAATACTTAAAAAATAGTTTAAATTAAACATTTCTGCTGAAAGATGATCCCGGGTGGTTCTAGGGGCAGTCAAAAAGGACGTCCTAACCGGGTGGAGATTAACTCCTCACCCAATGAAATTGACGTCCCTCCTTATAGGCCAGGTTAGGAATATTTTTATGAAAGTATTGTATTGGATGAAATAAAAGGTCAGAGACAGGTTCCCAATGGATGGTCGGATACACACCCCAACAGACATCGGGTCCATCACATCCACACCTCTATCCATTCATACACTCTCCACGCTCATAAGTACTCCTTTACACTTCCTGCTTTGAAACTCTAAGGACTCAAAACGCTTCTCCGTCTCCGGAAAGTTGCAGCCATATTGAACTTTGGTAACTATCACAATAGATCAGTAACTACTTTTAAAAAGTGTAATTATATTGACTAGTTTTACCTTGATTTGAATTGTTTTTGCAAATATGAATTATTGAACTATTGTTTATTATTAAGTACAGTCAGATAAGTACTTCTCTCGAATTCGTAACGCATAGTAGATTTTTCTCTAAAACGTACATTCATTTTTATGATTCTAATTTTTGTAGTTTTATCCTCTTGACATAACAGACATCCAATTGTTTTTTCACGATATTGATCACTTACTTACCTGCAGTAAAGTAACGGTTACATTTGTGAAATATCGATGCTCTGTCTAATTGTCAAACTTTGGTTACGAATTTTATAGAGACGTCTTACAAACTTTGTGTATTTGCGGGTATTTCAGATATCTTAAATTTTATGTAGTATTGTTTGTGTCCACCTATATATAACTATGTTTGTATGAATACATGTCTGTATCTTAAAGGTACTCTCGTATAAAAAAGAACTTATACATAAATACTGTGCAGGAAAAAGTTTTCTCATAAGCACGACAGCCCCATGAGCATATACTGTGGCGACGGCTGTTCTGCGTGAAACAGGTACGTGATCCAGGTCTGCAGCGCACATGTGTGCCACCAGTGACCCGCTCCCACTGTGAATGGACACAGCAGGAGCCAATCAGCGAGTCCAGCGGACTGATTGTTCCTGACAGAGGCAGAACGGCAGTCTGCCTACGTAAACAAGGCAGATCGCCATTCTGTGACAAGGGAAGATAGAGATCCTGTGTTTCTGCTAAGCACCCTCCATACAGTCAGTAAGCACTCCCTAGGAACACATTTAACTATTTGATCGCCCCTGATGCTAACCACTTCCCTGCCAGTATCATTAGTACAGTAACAGTGCATATTTTTTAACACTGATCACTGTATTGGTGTCACTAGTCCCAAAAAAGTATCAAAAGTGTCACTTAGGGGTTTATTTACTAAAGCTACAGAGTGAAAATCAGTCACATTTCTGCATAGAAACCAATCAGCTTCCAGGTTTTTTTGCCAAAGCTTAATTGAATAAGCTGAGGTTAGAAGCTGATTGGCTTCTCTGCAGAAGTGTGACTAATTTTGCACTCTCCAGCTTTAGTAAATAAGCCCCAGAATGTCTGATTTGTCCACCGCAATGTCACAGTCCTGCTATAAGTCGTTGATTGCAGCCATTACTAGTAAGTAAATAAATAAATAAATAAATTAAAAATTTCATAATAATATCCCAAAGTTTGTAGACGCTATAACTTTTGCGCAAATCAATCAGTATACACGTATTGGGATTTTTACCAAAAATATGTAATAGAATACATATTGGCCTAAATTGATGAAGAAATTAGATTTTTTTTTTTTTTTATTGGTTATGCTTTACAACAGAAAGTAAAAAATATTTTTTTTTTTCAAAATTGTCGGTCTTTTTTTGTTTATAGTACAAAAAATAAAAACTGCAGAATACCACCAAAAGAAAGCTCTATTTATGGGAAAAAGGACATACATATTATTTGTGTACAGCGTCGCACGACCGCGCAATTATCAGTTACAGTAACAGTGCCTAATCACAAAAAATCGCCTGGTCACGAAGGGGGTAAACCTTCCAAAGCTGAAGTGGTTAATTTGGCAGTATGTCAGTGGTGAAAAACTGTTGGAATGTATTCAGGTAGCACATAATTTAGTTGATCGGGGCAGATTTTTACTTAGTGAAATACAGTCTCTGGTTGAGGTCTGTTCTGAATTAGCTTTGCCTGACATTTCATGTCCACGATGTTTTTACTCTTCCCTTTAGCATGCTTCCGATTTAATTTTTGGCGTGGTTGCTGAAAAATGGCACAGGTTCTTTCTTTCTGTCAACACTATAAATGGGACTTAATATATTCATATCTTCTACACATCTAGCATTGAAAAATTGCATCCAACTGTCTTTTTATTGCCTTTTTGTTAACAAATTAGAAATAAAGAACAAAAAAAAAAATTAAATACCATACTGTCTCTTCTTTTCCTGGATTGACAAACCACACTCTTGTAGATTCCACTGTAATAGACACATCCTGTCTCTAGTGTCACCGTGTTTTCTATACACTTCCTTATTTACGTTACCATAGCCTATATATACATTGGGTAGAGGTATAGTCTATTAAGGGTTCGGAATTTGTAATAATTTATAGAGAACCAGTTGTGGAGGAGCAACCCCTGGAGTCTCCAGCCAGTACTGCCAAATCTTTTAAAATTTTCGTGGTGTTTTCCTATGAACAGAAGTGTTTTTTTCCCTAATAAGAATGTCGTTAACCGCCTTGATCCATTGTGGAATCATCGGTACCAGGGCAGACAACCAGTACCTTGCAATAAGGTTTCTGGCCAGGTAGAGTAGTCTAATCAGTGCATTGTATAAATGAGGCGTGTATAACTCCTTGTCTAGGCCTCTTAGTAAGCATATTATAGGATCCATTGACAGTTGAACCTGATACACCTTCTTAATAGTTATAATGACCCCATTGCAATATCTAACGAGCTTGGGGTAACGTCACAACATGTATATGAGGTCCCCTGGGTCTATTTGGCATTTAGGACAGATAGGTGACTCCCTCCTACCCCAGTTATGTAATTGGACTGGGATCCTATATATTCAATGTAAAATGAATAATTGGGATAATTTTTGACTTGCAGATACCGATACCAGTGGGACAGCATTCAATATTTGCTCCAATTGCTCACCGTCAATACAGCCAATGTCCCTTTCCTACTGCTCCCTGCATGGGACTATCCCTGGGTCTTGTGTGTGTTAGCAGCTGTGCGTACGTTCTAGATATGATACCCTTTTACTCCTGTTCAGTACAAAAAGACTCCAAAAATTATGTTTCCGTAAGTTGTAAACATGAGTAATTTTTTTTGGCTTCTAATAGCATTCCACAATTGAATATATATTGGAAATGAAAATTATTCAATAATTTTCTTCTCTCTCTGGAAATTCTTCTCTCAATTGAGCATAGAATTTAAAACCCGAATCATCAATGATTTGAGACATATATCTGACACCCGCCGCCTCCCATTGTGAGTGACTATCAAGTTTTTCTATTCCTATATAAGATCTGTTCCGCCATTTGGAGTACTAGTCGGGAAACCACTTATGCCCAATCTTTTTTTAATGTTTCCCCATAGTTTTTTAAACAGAACAACTGTAGGGCAATGAGAAGGGACCTCCGGAAAGCCCATCTACATATGCGATAAGGCAGAATATATTGTGTTTGGGTTTATTAATAGTCCTTTAGAGGGGTCTGAGATAATGTTGGAGTCCCACCCAGTAAAGTGCTGCATCTGTGCTGCAAAAAAGTAAGTCTGAGCGTGGGGGACAGCTAATCCTTCCTGATCCTTGGGATATTGAAGGGTGGTCAGTTTTATTCGGGCTACTCTACTTTTCCATATAAGTCTTCTAAATTGGGAATCTATTCGTTTGAACCAGAAGTTGGGGATCCAGATAGTGGCATTATGTAGGATATATACTATTCACTATATTAAATCATAGTAAAAAGCAGCGCTATAATCAATAAATCAATAAACCATAGTGCAAATGATGCAATAATGTGCAAAAAGTTCATGCAAAGTCGCAGCAAAAGTGCCAGTGCAAACTATATGTGCAAGACAAACTGGTGCAAAATTGCGACAATATAAGTGTCCATAAACAGTCCTCCTTTAAGTGTGCAGCATCAATCCTTCATACTTGTTTCCATCACCAAAAAAGACCGCATGCAGGTGATCACACCAGAGTATTACCAGATGTCTGGATTAAAATCGCCTCATTTGCACTATGGTTTATTGATTTATTGATTATAGTGCTGCTTTTTACTATGATTTAATATAGTGAATGTTTACAGTGATTTATTTTTAGAGCAGCAGCTAGGTATTTATGTATTGAATCTCTATACATATTTACACATATTTATTACACAAGAGTTTCACTATTAAGAAAATAATTTTAGCGCAGTGTTTTAATTGTTTAGGATATATAATAACTGTGGGGCCCAGATCATCTTAGTTAAGTCAGCTCTGCCTGTCACCGTTAATTGTAATTTGCATCAAGCTGCACATTTATTTTTAAATTCTTGTAGTAATGGGTTCAGGTTATAAATTATATATTCTTTAGGGCTTTTTGTCACTATGATGCCTAAATATATAAATGATGTGACCACTTGTATCTGGGAGACACATCCAGGCAGGACCGCATTTATATTATCCAGAAGTAGAATAAACTACCAACAGAGGTTGTGAGACAGTCAACAGTAAATGGCTTCAAACATGCTTGGGATAAACATAAATCTATAGTCAGACAACACGGTTAATGTAAATAAATAAATGAATAAAAAGGGGCAGACTCGATGGACTACTCAGTCTTTTTCTGCCATCACTTTTCTATGTTTCTATGTTTAGTAAAACTGATTTGTGCCAGTTAATGGTAAAGCCAGATAACTGGCCAAAGTTTTTTATGAGTTGCATCACTGCCACCAAAGAATCTTCAGTGTCCCCCAGATACAGTAATGCATCATCTGCATTTAGGGAGATCCTATCTTCCCTTTGTCCCTGTTTAAACCCCACAATGAATGCCTTACTCTGGCCACCAGTGGCTCCAGCACCAGGGCAAACAGCAGGGGCGACAATGGGCACCCCTGCCTAGTGCCCCTGAACAATGTGGAAAGGCTGCAGACAAGGAGTCATTTATTTTATTCCATGCTGTCGGTGCTGCATATAATAGTTTGATCCAAGATATAACTTGTTCTCCTAGGCCAAACCCTGTTTCCCTGATTTTCCGCTGGGATTTGCATGTTTAAGAATAGCCTTCTAATATTCAATGCAGTAGACCTTGCTGGGATAAATCCAGACTGGTTGGTATGCATCAAGCCAGATATTACCCTCACTAATCTAGTTGTCAGCACTCGGGCCAATATTTTGACATCCGAGTTAAGCAACGAGATAGGCCTGTAGGAGTCAGGCTGCGATGGATCCTTACCCGGCTTGGGAAGTACTACTATTACCACCTCACCCATGGACAGCGGTAGACAGCCTTCTGTAATTGCAGCATTAAGAGTCTCCAACAGAGTAGACAACAGGACTTCCCTGTATCTCTTGTATGTTTCTATGGGCAGCCCATCAGCGCCCGGGGACTTACCATTAGCCATTTGAGATACTGCCTCTGATAATTCATCTAGTTTAAGGCTGGATTCACACCATTGCGGTGCGAATTCCAGCCTGTCTGCTGCTGAGAAGGGGCGGAGCCGCCATTCGGTGGCTCATGTCCGTTCACGCAGCGCATTGGCTGCTCGGGGAGGGAGGGGGGAGGGAGGGGGGGGTGCAGCGAGGAGGGGAAAATCCCTGCAAAATCGCTGTTCAATGTGGAGCACATCTGCGGGCTAGATGCGCTCCCATTGAACTCAACAGGCTGGGAATTCGCACCGCATTGCACAAAAAACGTGTCCAATTCGCATAGGTGTGAACCCAGCCTAAGAGGGGCATTTAATATAAGGGCCTCCTGCCTCCCCACTTGTGGCAAGTCACATTGGTCCAAGAACTAATCTCTTCCGTAGGATTAACTTTAGATGTACAGGCAGTCCCCAGTTACGAACATCCAAGTTACAAACGACTGAGCAGCTTCTAAATTGCACATGTCATTCAGTTGTGAACAGGATACAATCCTGACCTAATACTGTTACAATCCTGATCTGATCCTGATCAAAACTGACCTGATACTGATACAATCCTGATCTGATCCTGATCAAAAACTGACCTGATACTGATACAATCCTGATCTGATCCTGATCAAAAACTGACCTGATACTGATACAATCCTGATCTGATCCTGATCAAAAACTGACCTGAAAGACTGAAAAACTACTTTGTAAATTAGCTGTGAAAACCAGGCTTCAATTTGCAAGACACATGTGTGAACCCAGTCTCAGCAGTGCCCGGAACATCCCACATCATTGCACAGGTTGACGTTACATTTACAAATGAACAGTTCCAACTTACAAACAAATTTGTTTTAAGAACGAACCTACAGTCCCTAACCGGTTCGTAATTCAGGGACTGCCTGTATACACATCTTGAAAAAAACTTGTGAACACTGAATCATCCCGGCGCTGATCATTGACTATGTCTCCCTGTGGGGTTTGTATGGATTCTATGTTTGTCTTGCTTTGTTGTGCTTTGGCTATTACTGCCAGCAGATGACCCGTGTTTTCTCACTGAAATAGTTCTGTTGTATAAAAAATCTCTTGTTTTCAGCTGCTTTGATAACCACCTGTTGGTATATCGCCTGAGCCTCCAACCACCTATGCTCCGATTCTATCGTCGGGTCTTTAAAATACTCAGCCTCCACTTCACTAGCTTTGTGAAGCACCATATTCTCCCAAGCTTTAGTTTTGGATTTAATTCCTGAAATCTGCCTAATAGTTAGCCCTCTTAGATGCGCCTTGAGGGTATCCCACGCTATCATCGGGTCAGCCATACCCCTGTTAAACCTAAAGAATTCTGTGACTTGTTTTGGGACAGGGTCATTCTCTGGGAATAAGTCAAATCAAAATGGGTTAACTTTCCACATTCTAGTCCATTGGGACCGAGAAAAATGAATTGCTACCGTAAGAGGAGAATGGTCTGATATACTGCGGGGAGCATATCCGGCCGATATAGTTATACACTGGGCCTCTGAGTTCCCCAAACACATGTCTATGCGTGATAAGCATTTGTAGGAGGCTGAATAGCATGAAAAACATTGCACCTTAGGGTTCTTTTCTCTCCACACATCTCTCAATCCCAGCTCGCACACCAATTTGGCAAAGGGCGTGGGGCTCTCAGGAGAGAGGGGTGGAGGGATATAGATATTTGCCACTATACAGACTACTCCCACAAGTTTACAGTGCAAAAAAAATATCTGCCTTGGTCGTCAGTCTGAGAGTTCAGTAGTTTAAACGGCATCTCATTCGATATTAAAATTCTAACTCCCCTTGAGTATGCTGTGTGAGTGGAGTGAAACTGGGTGCAGTAATGGCCATGCTTAAGAGTGGGTTTCCTGTAAGCAGACCACGTCAGATTTACACTTGCATAAAATGGTCCTTGAATTGTGTGTGTGGAAAAAATGAACATCTTTCAAGTTATGACCCCCCTTGCAACAGGCAAGGGTAGAATAAAACATGAAAAAAAAGGGGGAAAAAATCAAACCAGTCATTACTCTCAAATCTCTGCATAGCTGACCAGTAGTAGAAATATAATCGTAACAGAGAATGGATAAGATTTCTTTTTAACTTAACTGGGTTGTCATCATAAGACAAAAGGGGGCTAGGGGGGCCCCAACGGCTTAAGTCAATCTGTAAATCCGAAGGAACTTGCAAATGTTTTTTTGTTTTCTTCTTTTGTGCAGGACGCCACATAGTGACTTTTAGTGTTCTTTACCTCCTACATAACAGTACCCTGTTATCATTAACCACACTTCCCTTGTATCATGTAACCCAGTGAAGGCTCCCCCTGCAGTATCTTTACCCATAGCAACCTCTCAGAGCTCTTCCTCTACTTCTGTTACTCTTTCCTTTATGCCAGTGTTTCTCAACTCCAGTCCTCAAGGCACAACAACAGGTTAGGTTTTCAGGATTTCCATTATTTTTCACAGGTGATTGGATCAGTTTCACTGCCTTAGTAATTACCACAGCCGTTTCATCTGAGGGAAATCCTGAAAACATGACCTGTTGCTGCACCTTGAGGACTGTGGTGCTCTATGCTCCCCAGTACTGTTACTACTTTTCCATCAGCAGTAAACTCTGCCCCCC
>BLSH010203967.1:159409-184425 GCA_018402905.1 Glandirana rugosa
ACTATCTGTGTTACTGTAGTAGGCGCATATTAGGTTAAAATACCCGCAAACACGCCCATAAAATTGGATCATACGCGGATGATGTCATTGTGTCTATCACTAATCCCACACAGTCGCTCCCGCAACTACTTCACACTCTGGACCTCTTCAGCAAAGTCTCCCTCTATAAAATTAACTGTTCCAAATCTTCCATGATCGGTATCAACATTAACCCAAATCTCAGAAATATCATTGCGCGACTCACCTCTTTCTCCTGGGCCCCTAACTCTATTTTACCTTATTTAGGGATAAGTCTGGTGTCATCAACGTCACAACTACTCAATATGAATCTCTCACTCCTCCTTGCCAAACTGCAACAGACAATACAAAATCTACGCACTGCCCAAGCTTCCTGGGCTGGGAGAATAGCCCTTGCCAAGATGTTTCTCTTACCGCACGTGATTTACACTTTCCGGACACTGCCGGTTCCATTCCTTACCTCTCATCTTAACAAGCTTCAAGCAACTTTACACGCTTTCATATGGAACGGTAAACATTCCCGGCTCAATAAAGCCACACTCTGCAAGCCGATCACAGCTGGAGGCATGGGAGCCCCTAACCTCATGGCATACTTCAGAGCTAATATCTTAGAGCAAACTAAAAGATGGTGGGCCCAGGATACGACACTCCCATGGTTACAGATAGAACGATCAGCTCTTTCAGCTTGTCCTAAACTGACCCTCAGCGCACTGTTGATATCTCAGCACAAACCATCTTCGTTTCTAGCTACGCTTAAGGTTACCCTCAGAACATGGCAAGCGATATCACAAAAGTCTCATGGTATTCCTCGGGCTATATTGCACAACCTACCCATACAGACCCTACATCTTGTTTTGCAGGACGTCCCCCTACAAAATTGGATTACAGCTGGGATTTCTACACTAGGAGATATTTACCAAAACTCTGTGCTGCTCTCCTTTCAACAACTTCAACGGAAATACCACCTCCCACACAATGACCTCTTCAAATTTCTAAGAATTTGTTCAGTACTCTCGAAAGTCAGTTGGTCTAAGGTTCCAACACTGCGGAGTATACTGCAGTTTTACAAAGGAGCTCACCCACTGTCTAGAGGCATCTCTTACTTCTGCAGACTACTCCCCAATCCAGACTCCAACTCCAAGATTCCCACCGTGCTTAAATGGGAACAACGACTGAACTGTTCTTTTACCGCCCAACAATGGCGCAACGCCTTGGGATTGCCCTCTCGCCTCTCTCGCTGTTGTACCCACTGGGAGGGGATCCAAAAAATATTCCATGACTGGTACCTCACGCCGCAAAAACTGAACAGGATCTACCCATCAACACCTGACGTGTGTTGGAGGTCCTGCAATCAACCTACTTCAACCTTTCACATTTGGTGGTCATGCCCTAAGTTACAAACTCTCTGGAAAACCGTCTCGAAACTCCTATCTTCTGTATTACTCACACCAATATTGCTTTCTCCACAAATGCTCCTGCTTGGCCTGGATATTGATTCATGGCCGATTCCCTCACAAACTGTTCTGTTGCACACTCTTTTTGCTACTAGATCACTTCTAGCCAAAAACTGGAAAACACCCGTCCTTCCATCTCTCCCGGAAATCACTTCAGCTATCGACAACCAATGTGAGATGGAACTTATGTACGCCAAAGCACACCTTCAAATGCCTAAATTCTTGAAGCGGTGGAATCTTTGGCTTGCTTAATCCAAGTGTTCTTTGTTACTCTGATTTTAAAAAATCTTGAAACGCAACTTAATTCCGGAGCAACGCCGATGTCTTCCTTCTTTACTCAATTCTCAAATCGATTTTTTATGCTTACGGAACATCCTGATTTTATCTCCATCCTTGCTTTGTTGTTTACTTATCTTTTTTTTTTTTAAAAAAAAAAAAAAAAAAAAAGCTTACTACTGCTTATGTATAAGTGGACACACATTGATAGAGGCGATTTTCGCAGTGATGGGTTGCGCTGCCTCTCACGCCTGACACAGCATGCTCCCGTTGGGGTGTCTGTGAAGGGTGGGCGCAACCTAGGCAGTACCAGTCGCCAAGCCTCTACCGTATCTCTATGCTGTTTGTTAACTTACATGTGAGTTTATATATGCACAGCGGTTGATTTTCATGTTTGCTCAACTCTTGCTGTACTTCGGTGCAACTTTGCTTTAATTTCTCTGTATGTTTATGGAAACTTTCAAAATTTAATAAAAGACTATTATACAAAAAAAAAAAAAAATCCTCTTTAACATGTTCTCAAGAGATTTTATCTTCTGCACTCTCTGTGGGGACGTGATGAATTCTGAGACCTTCCCCTTATAACGGTGGTCAAGGAGAGTTGCCAACCAGTAATGATCATTATCCTTAATGCCACTTGGGTCCTCAGAGTCACTCAGGATGACAGCATCTGGAACTTCCTCCTCCCAGCCATGTACTACTCCCAAGGGTCCTGGGGTTGGAAAGCCATCTCTTACAGATTGAACCATGTCTTCCTCTTCTGCGAAGCCTATGAAAGTGTCAGAATCCTCCCCCTCATCCTCCTCCCCTCTCCCCTCCTGTGTGTTCTGTGACATAGGAATGATGGTGTCTGGATAAAGTGGGCCTTGAGAGGAAAGGAAGTCCTTCTCTTCCTCCTGCTGCTCTGCTTCCAGTGCCCTGTGCATAATGCCATGCAGAGCAGTGGCGGCCCGCCCATAGGGGGCGCCAGGGCACCGCTCCCCCCCCAAATTTTTTAATAAAAAAAGTCCCCTTTCAAAAAAAAAAAAATTTGTTTAAATTAACAATGTTCGGGCGCCGGACACAGTGCACTATGGAAAGTGTGACATCATTGCAATCACTTGATTGCAGGCGTCATGCTTCAATGGCAGGGTTTATTCCTGCCTTGAGGCACTTTGCTCTGCGCCTCAAGCCGCCTATTGGCTCCTGGTACTGTCAATCAATCACCGCCGTCCAATAGACAGCGGTGATTGATCTCGGAGCAGCGTCAATGTCACTTCTGGCCATGGAGACTGAAGAGAGAAGCCGGACTCCAGTCTCCAAGCTTCAGCATGCTCACCGCAAGCACTGTCTCTGCATACAAACAGCCGCTGGCCGCATGCCGATCTCTGCACACTCCTGCCTGCCTATTAGATTGGGTAAGTGCGGGACTTGTCCCTACTTTGGGGGGGGGGAAGCCACTGCGAACCCCTATCTGGTGACTGTATACACTATCTGGGACCATAAATCCCCTTATCTGGTGACTGTATACACTATCTGGGACCCTGTATACCTCTTTCTGGTGACTGTATGAACTATCTGGGACCCTGTATGTGCAATACTCTGCATGGAGCTTTCTATGACTTGTCCTATGTGCAATACTCTGCATGGAGCTTCCTATGACATGTAATATGTGCAATATTATGCATGGAGCTTCCTATGATATGTACTATGTGCAATATTCTGCATGGAGCTGCCTGTGACATGTACTATGTGCAATATTCTGCATGGAGCTTCCTAAGACATGTCCTATGTGCAATACTCTGCATGGAACTTCCTATGACATGCCCTATGTGCAAAATTCTGCATGGAGCTTCCTATGACATGTAATATGTGTAATATTCTGCATGGAGCTTCCTAAGGCATGTCCTATGTGAAATATTCTGCATGGAACTTCCTATGACATGTACTATGTGCAATACTCTGCATGGAGCTACCTATGACATGTCCTATGTTCAATACTCTGCATGGAACTTCCTATGACTTGTAATATGTACAATATTCTGCATGGAGCTTCCTATGACATGTCCTATGTGCAATATTCTGCATGGAGCTTCCTATGACATGTAATATGTGCAATATTCTGCATGGAGCTTCCTATGACATCTAATATGTGCAATATTCTGCATGGAGCTTCCTATGTCATTTACTATGTGCAATATTCTGCATGGAGCTTCCTAAGACATGTCCTATGTGCAATATTCTACATGGAGCTTCCTAAGACATGTCCTATGTGCAATACTCTGCATGGAGCTTTCTATGATATGTACTATGTACAATAATCTGCATGGAGCTGCCTGTGACATGTACTATGTGCAATATTCTTCATGGAGCTGTCTGTGACATATACTATGTGCTATATTCTGTATGGAGCTTCCTAAGACATGTGCTATGTGCAATATTCTGCATGGAGCTTCCTAAGACACATCCTATGTGCAATACTCTGCATGGAGCTTCCTGTGATATGTACTATGTGCAATATTCTGCATGGAGCTTCCTATGGGATTTACTATGTGCAATATTCTGCATGGGGCTTCCTATGACATGTACTATGGGCAATATTCTGCATGGAGCTTCCTAAGACATGTAATACGTGCAATACTCTGCATGGAGCATGAACCGCCGCAAACCCCTATCTGGTGACTATATACACTATCTGGCACCCTATCTGGTGACTGTATACACTATCTGGGACCCTGTATACCCCTATCTGGTGACTGTATACACTATCTGGGACCTTGTATACCCCTATCTGGGACCCTGTATACCCCTATCTGGGACCCTGTATACCTCTATCTGGGACCCTGTATACCCTTATCTGGGACCCTGTCTTCCCCTATCTGGTGACTGATACACTATCTGAGACCCTGTATACTCCATGGAGCTTCCTATGTCATTTGCTATGTGCAATATTCTGCATGGAGCTTCCTAAGACATGTCCTACATGCAATATTCTGCATGGAGCTTCCTAAGACATGTCCTATGTGCAATATTCTGCATGGAGCTTCCTAAGACATGTCCTATGTGCAATATTCGGCATGGAGCTTCCTAAGACATGTCCTATGTGCAATACTCTGCATGGAGCTTTCTATGATATGCACTATGTGCAATACTCTGCATGGAGCTGCCTGTGACATGTACTATGTGCAATATTCTGCATGTAGCTGCCTTTGACATGTGCTATGTGCTATATTCTGCATGGAGCTTCCTAAGACATGTGCTATGTGCAATATTTTGCATGGAGCTTTCTAAGACACGTCCTATGTGCAATACTCTGCATGGAGCTTCCTATGATATGTACTATGTGCAATATTCTGCATGGCGCTTCCTAAGACGTGTGCTTCTGCATGGAGCTTCCTATGGGATTTACTATGTGCAATATTCTTCATGGGGCTTCCTATGCCATGTACTATGTGCAATATTCTGCATGGAGCTTTCTATCATATGTACTATGTGCAATATTCTGCATGGAGCTTCCTAAGACATGTACCCTGTATACTCCTATCTGGTGACTGTATGCACTATCTGGGACCCTGTATACCACTATCTGGGACCTTGTATACCCCTATCTGGGACCCTGTATACCTCTATCTGGGACCCTGTATAAACCCTATCTGGTGACTGTATACACTATCTGGGACCCTGTATACCCCTATCTGGTGACTGTATACCCTATCTGGGACCCTGTATACCCCTATCTGGTGACTGTATACCCTATGTGGGGCTCTGTTTACCCTATCTGGGGCTCTGTATACACTATCTGGGGCTCTGTATACCCTATCTGGGACCCTGTATACCTTTTCTGGGACCCTGTATACCCCTATCTGGTGACTGTATACACTATCTGGGAACCTGTATACCCCTATCTGGTGACTGTATACACTATATTGGACCCTGTATACCCCTATCTGGTGACTGTATACCCTATCTGGGGCTCTGTATACCCTATCTGGTACCATATATACCCTATCTGGGACTCTGTATACCCTATCTGGGACCCTGTATACTGCTATCTGGGGCTCTGTATACTGCTATTTGGTGATTCTGTATACCCCTATCTGGTGCTATGTATACTGCTATATGGTGACTCTGTATACTGCTATATGATGATTCTGTATACCCATATCTGGTGCTATGTATACTGCTATATGGTGACTCTGTATACTGCTATCTGGTGCTCTGTAAGTGTATACTGCTATCTGGTAACTCTGTATACTCCTATCTGGTGATGCTGTATACCCTATCTGGTGATGCTGGGCTGTATACTCCTGACACAAGGGGTGGAAACTATAAGGGGTGGGGCTTATGAGAAGTGGGAGGGGTCAAAAAGGAAGAAAAAGGAAGGCCGGGGTCTGGCGCCCCCATCCTAAAATTTCACCAGCCGCCACTGATGCAGAGTCTGCTCCAGCAGGAACACAACAGGGATTGTGTCACTGATGTATGCACTGTCACGGCTCACCATACTTGTGGCCTCGTTGACGGCCCTCTGCTGAATGCCGCTGCAGCATTGCCAAAGTCGAGTTTCACCGGTGAGCATGTCACAAATCAGGCGGTTTACAGGCAGGTGGAATTCACGCTGAATTTCAGCCAACCGAGCACTGGCTGTGCATAACCACCTGAAATGGCTACAGACTCTTCTGGCCAGCTTTAGCACATCTTCCAACCCTGGGTACATATTTAGGAAATGCTGCACCACCAAATTGAGGACATGTGCCTCCTGCTCTCTAGCTCCCTTTTCACCTCCTCCCATGCTCGCCTCCAGGATTTCTCAAGAGCTTCTCCCAACCTTTGGAACTCCTTACCCCAATCTATGCGAGTGTCTTCTAATCTATCCATCTTTAGACGATCCCTGAACACCTTTCTCTTTAAAGAAGCCTATCCTGCTTCTACCTAATACTCTCTTTCTTTCTACATCAGTTCACCCCCCACAGCTATTACCTTTTGTATCAATTGACCCTCCCTCTTAGATTGTAAGCTCTAATGAGCAGGGCCCTCTGATTCCTCTTGTACCAAATTGTGATGTAACTGTACTGTCTGCCTTCATTTTGTAAAGCACTGTGTAAACTGTTGGCGCTATATAAATACTGTATAATAATAATAATAATAATAATGTGCCAACTTTCCCTGTCTAAGGGCGGACACGAGGTTTGAGCCATTATCACATACCACCATTCCTGGCTCCAGCTGGTGTGGTGTGAACCACCTCTGGGCCTTTCCCTCAAAGCTGTAAGAATCTCTGGTCCAGTGTGTTTCCTGTCCCTTAGACACACCAGCTTAAGCATTGCCAGGCACCTTTTAGCCTGGCTCATGGGAGAGCCCTTTGAACGCTTAGGGGTACCTGATGTTCATAGGACAATTCTGCAGAGGAGGGCATGGAGGTAGCGGAGGAGGAGGAGGGGTAGAGCTCACAGGTCTGGCATCATCACCACCAGCTGTATGGAGACATGAGGGCACAACAAGCTGCAGCACCGAGCCCTGTCCTGCATCGGTTTGAGTTGCAAGCAGCGTTACCCAGTGAGCTGTGAATGAAATATATCATCCCTGCTCATGCTTGCTGGACCACATGTCAGCAGTAAGGTGGATTTTACGGCTGACTGCCTTGCCAAATTATGCCAGAACAATCCCTTCCATGTGATGGTACAGAGATGGAACGGCCTTACGTGAAAAGTAGTAGCGACTGGAAACCTGCCATTGTGGTACAGCACATTGTGTGAATTTACGGAAGGGGGCAGAATCCACCAGGCTGAAAGGCAGAAGTTGGAGAGCCAACAGCTTTGACAAGCTTGCATTTAGGCGCTGGGCATGTGGGCGGCAGGGACTGTATTTTTTTTCCACTGCAGCAGATGGGGCAGAGAAATTTGCCGGCTACAGTCTATAGCTGGTGGTGTGCTGCTGGCAGATGTGCTGCTAGAACCTGGGACACCCTGTACTATACCATCATCCCTGTCAGTGGAGGCTGCTGAGAGGTCATGACTCGGTATAGCAGGGGCAGACTGAAGTGGGTAAGGAGGAGGAGGAAGGACGGATTTGTGCCTTTTTTGTGTGGCTTTTAGGTGCTCTTGCCAACGGGCTGGGTGGTTGGATGTTAAATGCCTTGTTAAGCATGTGTTACCCAAATCGCTGGTGTTTTTGCCACGTTTAATGTGCCTGAGACACAGTTTGTAGATAGCAGCAGTGCAATCTGCTGCAGATGTGCTGAAAAAGGTCCAGTCAGCTGAGCTTTGGGAAGTGGGCCTGGAGATAACAGCTGCAGAATGTGATGGAATAGGGTGGCTGCTCTCTACTCTTTCTTGATGTCGGCCTCCTTGGGGTTGTGCCGCTTCACCTTCAGTTTTCTCCTCTGCTCTGTCTGGCACCCAAGTCGCATCAGTGACCTCATCATCCTCTCCATCTACTCCATCTTCATCATCATCATTACCACTTGAAACAACTTGGCAATACTCTATGGCTGGGGGAACATGAATGCCAATTTGTCTACCAGTCTCCTCCCCTCTCTCTAGCCTCATGTTCCTGTCATCCTCAACCTCAGAACCAACATCTGAATCCAGTAATGGCTGGGCATCATCAAGTAGCAAGTGGCTGATGCTGTGGTCAAATAACTCAGCCGACTCCTCCATGGCTGATGTTGGGGCTATGGCAGGAATAAACGTAGACAAGGAGGCAGGTTTATCCACTCTGGCAAGTGCAGCTTGTCTCTGCTTGCGTGACAGAGAATGAGGAAGGATTAGTAAGCCAGTCCACCACCTCCTCTGCATGCTGTGGCTGGACAGCATGGGCAAACTCACTAAACAGAGGAAATGATGGCCTGCCTGAGGACTGACCACCATGTCCACCTTTTCCTGTGGACCGCAGGTGTCAAACTCACTAAACAGAGGAAATGATGGCCTGCCTGAGGACTGACCACCATGTCCACCTTTTCCTGTGGACCACAGGTGTCAAACTGGCGGCCCTCCAGCTGTTGCGGAACTACAAATCCCATGAGGCATTGCAAGGCTGACAATTACAAGCATGACTCCCACACGCAGAGGCATGATGGGACTTGTAGTTTCGCAACAGCTGGAGGGCCGCCAGTTTGACACCCCTGCTGTGGACACATTTGTTGAGGCCCCCTTACAATGCCAAGGGAATGTCTGCCTCTCCTTGTTGTCCTCCCAGACATTATTAGGAGGGGGCGGTGCTTATTAGCAAATGTAAAGAAGAAGTGGAAATCTTTACATAGATGCACTTTAATCAATGTAAAGTGGTGTTTGGTGCACATTAATTTGAGTACTCACACTACACAGACACACTCCATGGATACACTATAATATACTGCAATATAATGCGTCAAACGTACGGTGACGCACAGAACTATATGGCATTAAACTGGCAGTAACGCACACAGACATAAATGGCGTTAAACTTGCAGTAACGCACAAACCTATATGGCATTAAACTGGCAGTAACGAATACAAAACTATATGGCGTTAAACTGGTAGTAACGCACACAGAACTATATGGCGTTAAACTGGCAGTAACGCACACAGAAGTAAATGCCGTTGAACTGGCAGTAACGCACAAAACGATATGGCGTTAAACTGGCAGTAACGCACACAGAAGTAAATGCCGTAAAACTTGCAGTAACGCACACAGAAATAAATGGCGTTAAACTTGAAGTAACGCACACAGAAATATATGGCGTTAAAGTTGCAATAACGCAATCAAATAGACGGTGTTTAACTGTGACTACACTGACGCTATCTGAACTGTCCCTACTCTAGTTATGCACTAATGTAAAGATTAGTGACACGGTCTCACTACACTACACTGAAAATATCTGAGCTGTCCCTACTCTACATATACACTAATGTATGTATGAATGATACGGTCTCACTACACTACAGTAAAACTATCTGAGTTGTCCCTACTCTAGCTGCACACTATGCAAAGCTCAATGAGGTCCTCCTCACTACACTCACACTATCCCTAGATTGACACTAAACAAATTATTCTACACTGACAATTGAACAAAAGCACAGTATAGCACACTAACTAATAGCACTAAACAGAGCTCTGTTCTATCTCTCGCCAGCCGAAATCACACTGAAAATGGCTGCCATTGAAAGAATACTTTTATACTGTGGGGCAAGAATGAGCAATGATTGGATAAAGCCATGATGACAGTGTCCAATCATGACTCTGACAGTGCTCTGTGCCCTGCTTGGCTGAAGCTTTCACTGCTTCAGCCAATCAGGGCTTGCAATGCACTGTTCAACGCCGCAATGTATTGCCATCTGTTCAGGGGGCCGAACTAACGGTCGAAAGTCCTGTTTGTTTGGCTTTTCGCCGAACGACCGAACAGCGAAAGTTCGACCTGAACTTATGCTTGAGCCGAACCGTTTGCACATCCCTAGTTCCAGTTACCACCAGCAAGTGTCTCCCAACAGGTTCCTGCAATCAGCTCCATCTGCCCCCAGCTGCTTCTGTCCCACCTCTGCTATTGCTCCTTGTGTCAGTGTTTTGATTGCCTTGCTTGCTGCCAAATGTTTAATGCCTGTTTATCCTGCTCTTGAGCTAGCTTTGCATCCTGTAATTCTGCTCCCATTGTTGCTGTACCCAGTCCTGATTCGCCCCTTTTCTTGCATCAATTATATTTTCCTGTTATGCATGCTTCCCATATTGTTTATGTTTTGTAAATATTATATATGCTATAGTTAGTTTGTTAGGTTTCTGTTACTTATTTAGGCATTTTTGTTTTTGGGTCACTTGTTATTTATGTTCTCTGTTTGCTGGTGTGTGCATATCTTTTTCTTTGCTGTTTAATAAATAAATATATTGTCTGGGCCCAGTTTTTGTGTATCTACAAAGATCTGTTCATCTCAGCCACAGACTCCTGACACCATGAGAAGTGGCCTAAAATGGTTAGGTCTTGCTTGAGCAAGTTAAAGGCTACATTTTTTTATTTATTTTTAATTCTTCTTAATTAATGTACCTTAGTTGCAAAAAAAAGCTTTCTTTGATTTTTAGAACAAAGCCTTACCTTAGCACCTTCTGTGTTCATAGAAAACTGCATGACTTCCTGGTATGTAGATTTGGGACTCAAGAGCCAGTAAGACACAGGAAGCAGTTGTCCTCATTAAGGCAAACACATCCTACACCCATCAACTAGGTTTGCGTGGCATCCCTCCATGTGTGCATTTTCCTGCCTTGTCAATGTAAGCTGCCACAGCTGCTATGGCATCCCCAGTGCCTATCCAGACAGGCCTGGCCACATGCTAAACTCTCTGGGGCCCAATGCGTCCCGTGGGTAGGACATCCTTGATGTAGTGTGAAGGCATGCCTAAATGGATACAGAGTGAATGGATAGCTAGGTAGATCCTACTATTTCATAGTTTTGGTAAATCTAAAGGAAATTATACAGAGATTGTACAATCATATTGTATAATGTTTGGCAACCTTTATACACCTAAAATGAACTAGTCACGCTTTCAGTGCCATTCATTTTTAATGGCACCAAAACACACACATTTGCTATGAGAAAAGAAGCAGCGTCAAATGCAGCACAGTAAAACCTGTGCAAACTGCAACACGCCAAAATGTACCATGCGATACTTTGCTGCATGTAGGGCAGCCCATTGAAATCAATGGGTAGCACTATGCATGTCACAGGAAAAATCAGGCAAAAAAATGTACGGTCCTACTACGTTTTGTGTGAATGGGGCCTGAAAGTGAAATTGGTGTGTTTACACAAAAACAATGAGGCTCCATTCACAGCCGTGTTTTTGGAAATGTGCTTCAAATGCACATGGCACTTGCGTTACCATTAAAAGTTGATGGCACCCAAAACAAGGGTATCAGGCGCATGTTTGCCCTTGTATTTTGTCACATGACAGACATGCTGCAAATGCACCAAAAAGCGAGGTAAAGAAATGCACAACGTTTCACTCATAAAAGAGTTCTGGAGCTTTTTGGAGCATTTTCACGCATACGGCAGTCCATTCCAGTGAATTGGCAGTCCAATGAACAGAAAAGCTGCAAAACGGTTCCCAGAAACACATACAGAGATCTGAATGTTGCCTGACAGCTGATTGTCTCAGTCTACTCCGTCCTATGTAAATGTAAAAAGGTGGCCATACACTATACAATCTGATTGTACAATTTCCTTTAGATTTACCAAAACTATGGAATAGGAGGACCCACCTTTCAATCCATTCACTCTGTATCCAATCAGGCAGGTCCTTGCACCACATCGGAGGTGTCCAACCCATGGCCCCAGAGAGTTCAGCATTCTGATCAATGTATAAATGACACTGGCAAGGAAGGGGTTAACACTAGTGGCGATCAAGGGGTTAACAGTGTTCCTTTGGGTGTGTTCTAACTGTGTGGGGGCTGGGCTGCCTGGGACAACAAAGAGATTGCTGTTTCTGATCACTAGTAATGGCAGATCTCTGAGCTGTCCCCTGTCAGAATGGGGATCTGCCTTGTTTACATAGGCAGATCCCTGTTCTGCCTCTCTGTACCGCGATCGCAGGTGGCCGGCAGACATCAAGTCTACGCAACCTGCGGGCGCGCTCTCGCGTGCAGCAGGCGCACCCACAGTTTCACATGCATGGTTTGCACATGAGAGTTGACCTGCCACAGTATATATACTGTGGCTGGTCGGCAAGTGGTTAAAGTGGATAATGGCTGAAGATGCTCCTTGGTTTTTGCATCTCTCTATGTAGCTAGGCTGTGAAAAAGTCTCACACATGTGGTATAGCCATACTCAGGAGGATGTGTTTTGGGGTGTAGTTGCAAGTATGCCTTATAAAAAAAAAAATAATAATTTCTTAATTTTATAAAAAATCATGGGAAAGAGTTGCAACTTCAAAAAACTCGCCATGACTCTTAAGCCTCGTACACACAGGATGACGATCGTATACAACAGGTCGTACTAACGACCGTTGTATGTGAAATCAATCGTTCGTATGCGCAATTAGAACAGCCGAACATACGACGGTCATACAAGGGGAGTTGTATGAGCAGACTACAAAACTTGGTCGTACCAACAAGCGGTCATACGACCGTTGTATCGTGTGTACAGAGCAGTTGACTTTTTTCACACTGAGACAGTTTTCAGCAGCTTTAGCGCTAAAAATAGTGCCTCTAAAGCGCCTGAAAATTGCCTCCCATGCCGTCCGAGTGTGAAAGCCTGTGCTTTCACACTGGGGCAGTGCACTTGCAGAATGGGCAAAAAAGTCCTGCAAGCAGCATCTTTGGGTCTGTTTGGGAGCGGTGTTTACACCTGTCCTAAACCGCCCCTGCCCATTGAAATTAATGGGCAGCGCTTGGGAAGTGCCTGAAAAGCGCTTTGGAAGCGCCACAACACGGGCGTTTTTAACCCCTTGTTAAGACCTTCTTGAGATTTAAAAGTGCCCCAGTAGTGGCCGAAAAGCGTCGCTTAAAAAGTGGTAAAGCGCCACTAAAACAAACAGCGCTTTACCCCTAATGGACCCGACACCCCAGTGTGAAAGGGGTCTTACTAAATACCTTAGGCTATCTACTTTCCAAAAAGGGGTAATTTGTATTTGTAGCCTTGACACGTTAGGGCCTCAAGAGTTGAGATAGGCCGTCAGTACATCAGGTGTGATCAATTTTCAATGATTAGTACCATAGCTCGTAGACCATAACCACCACCAACTCTTCCCACCCAGATGCCCATTAAAAAGTATTTTCCTTGGATATTTATCATCTTTGTTCTTTACCCTTGTCTAGGTCTTAGTACTCAAATGGTGTTCAATATTGGGAAATTAAAAACATGCCCCAGCTAGCGTCCTCCCCCAAACACAAAATTCACAGAGCTAGTATACATCAATAAAAAATACATCCTTAACAATGGTTACATAGCAGTTACCTTGCATGTAAAAATAAAATATTGGCTGTATTTCGCAATATCAGCTAACAATAGAATTTTAGTGTATCACTACTAAACATTCCATTACTCCATTTATATTATACTTAAAAAGATATCTAAAAGTTAAACATAATTTAAACTGCTCTGTAAATCCACCAGATACAAAAAGACCTGCTGTGTAAATTGAATAATTTTCATAAAATGGCTTATGTGAAAGATAACACCTAAGGATAAATTATATAAATTTTTAGAAAATTCTCAGACAGAAAAAAAAGTATATTCAGTGACATAAATACTTAATTTTGACCTTTTGTAATCCCCCATATAACAACATTGAGACTGGGATTGGGTGGGGCAACATGCATACATATGTGCTGACAAGGAACATGCTGACAGAAGAAAAGAGCAGATGGTTGAACTCATCCACCTGTTGATGTTTCTTCACTGTCCAATTACAGGCTGGGGGCAGGGAAATGACCAAGGTGTGTTGTATAACTCCAGTAAAGAAAAGTAAAGTCACCAGCCAGCTTTGATGTGAGTTGTGCCAACCTTAGAACTTAATGGACAGAAATACAAATCTTTTGGCAAGTACAAAAGCTTCCATATGTATAGGAAGGGAAGTGAGAGAGGAAATATAGAAGCTACTTGCAAAGAGTTCATCGCTAAATGTCAGTGAGAAGTCTCAGATTGGCCCCTGTGAGGTGAGATGATGGTTGGGCTGGAGGAGTGGGATACAGGCTCTCCTCAGAAGTGCTGCACTGCGTAGGACAAGTTTAAGTACAGTTCAGAAAATGTGACTCACTGGGTAGTGTACCATACACAAAGAGTTAATCGTGTTAGTTGTTTTCTCGCTTCTAAGCCAGGAGTACCGACTTAAAGTGTTACTGAACCCACAACAGTAAAATCAGTCTGTGTATGCAGTAAATCATGCTTGTTATACTCACTGTGGAACCTAAAGGGTTAATCCTCTGCATTGTGTAAAAATGCTGTTTGATCCTGTCTTCTCTGATCCTCCCCTTTTACTGTCCCCAATCAATCTGCTGATAGACCAGAGCCTTGGAGGCACTCTGCACATGCTCAGTTCGTTGTGTATTGCTAGAGCGTTTTCTTTTTTGGGAGGGTGCATGTTATCAGCTCAGGGTCAAACAGCCCTGTCCAGACAGAAAGGACGGATCCATGCAGCCTCATAGGACAGTCAGAGCAGAATGAAAACTCCTCCTACAAGCTTTAACTAGTGCACGGATGGACACTGATAGAAGTCACAAGATGTATACTGTTGATGAGAAAAGGTATTTAGCAGTTTATATTTACTAAAATAATTGAATGCATGCTCTGTGTACTGTGGCAGGCCAGATATAGTGAAGGCAGGGTCCTGGGTTTAGTTTAGTAACACTTTAATGCTGAATTCGCATGGCCGTGCTTTCTGCCTGCCTATGCGGACATTCGTGAATGCTGTTCACGGTGTACCCAATCGGGAGTGGTGAGACCTGCCCATATGCTGTTATACACGTCACACCCCTCTTCTTTATATACTACCTGCTGTCACACACTCTGCACCCCTCTCCTATACATACTACCTGCCATCATACACTATTTGCTCCTCTGGTGAACATATTACCTGCCATTTTACACTCTGCATTCCTCCCCCGTACATACTACCATACCCCTCACCTGTACATACTGGCTGCTTTCATACACTGTGCACTCCTCTCCTGTATGTAGTAGCTGCTGTCATTATCTGTGCACTCCTCTCCTATACATACTAGCTGCCGTCACATACTCTGCACTCCTCTCCTGTACATACTAACTGCCTTCATATAATCTGCATTTCTCTTGTGCATATGCGACCTGCTGTCATATACTACGCTGTTTATAATAGCCACTCTCATACTCTGCACTCCTTTATTGTACATAGTAGCTGCCGTCACATACTCCACACTTCTCTTCTGTACATACTAACTGCCTTCATATACTCTGCACTTCTGTCCTGCATATATGACCTACTGTCATATACACCGCACTCGTCTCCTGTACATACATTACTAGCTGCCATCATCATCTCTGCACTCCGGTCCATTACATACTAGTTGTTGTTTACACGTTGCACTCATCTACTGTACATACTGGCTGTCCTCACATTCTCCACATTCCTCTCCTGCATATACTATCTGACACCATATACTCTGCACTCCTCTCTTGTACATACTAGCTGTCATCACATACTCCACACTCATCTCCTGCATATACTACCTGCCGCCAAATACTCCGCACTCCTCTCCTGTACATATTACCCATCTTCACATGCTTTTGCACTGCTTTCTCTAACATTCTAGCTGCCCTCACACCCTCTGCACTTCTCTACTCTACATACTATCTGCCTTCAAACACATTGTTCTCCCCTCCTACATATACAGTACTGGCCACCGTTACAATGTCTTCACTCCTCCCCTGCATATACTACCCACGTCATAACTTCTGCACTCATTTCCTACCATCAAACACTCTGCACTCCTTTCCTATACATACAATCAAACACTCCATTCCCCTTTCCCTCACATACCATCAAACACTCCAGACTCCTTTCCTACACATTCCTTAAAACACTCCAAACTGCTTTCCTACACCCACCATCATACACACTGCACTCCTTTCCTGTACAACAAAATCATACTCACCATACTCCTTTACTGCAAATACTGTCATACCCTCCATATTTAAATGAAAATATGTTCCTAAAGAGATGCTGCTGTAATTCATACCTAGTTTACAGAATTCAAATCACGTAATATTTTGGTTGTGGGTAAAGTAGCCTTTGGGGATACCAATTTAGCTTCTAAGTGCTGCAATACCTCAAAGTGTATATAAACAATGAACTTCTCTTATATGGTCCCCCGTGGTATATTAAATATACCATTGAATGTTTCTTTATATCGGTTTCAGATATGAAAAAAAAACATGCTGATTTTGCAAGAAATATTGTGAGCTATTACAACAAAGTTATTTACAAATTAAAAAAAGGTTTATTTTTTCAATTTTGCACTTCTTTAAAGTGGTTGTCAACTCGTGACAACCACTTTAACCTACAGGTAAGCCTATAATAAGGCTTACCTGTAGGTGCCCTGCATATCTCCCAAACTTGCACGGTTCCGGAGATATGCAGTGTACTAAATGGACCGACGTCACTTTGGCGCATGCACAGTGAAGAAATGGCCTCCGTGCTGTTTCTTCACTGTGATCGTGCCGTGACTGGCGGCTCCCGCTCGCATGCTCGGGAGTGACGTCACATGACTCCGGCCAGTCACAGAGCTGGAGTGGCGGCCCCAGAAGGAAGAGGGGCAGAAGAGGGATGCTGCCAGCACAGGGGACAGCACTGGACATTGCAGGCTTTGTTTGCTGGTAAGTGACACATAATGGGCTACTATGTGATGCATAGTAGCCCATTATGCATCTACTTTGCAGGGAAATACAGAGGAAGTAAACCCCATCTGGGTTTACTTCCTCTTTAAGGTGACTCTATATTGTTAGTGCTATGAAAATAAGGCAAAAGGGGAGGTTTCAGTTGTCCTTTCCTGTTTCTGTTGTCCTAGAGCAGGGGTGTCAAACTCAATTTCATCATGGGCCACATCAGCATTATGGTTGCCCTCCAAACCCTCTCAAACCTCACCTGTCTTTCTTGTACAGTAGTATGCTTTATATTTTCTCATTAAGTGTGATCTTGTGTTTTGTAGTAGTGATATTTCCATGCCTTAGCGATTGGTATTTTTGCAGCCAGAAACATGTACAAGTGTCTGTGAGTGCCACGGAATGTCATCAAGTGGTTAATTTAAGAGGAGAGAAACCTTGGAGGGATGTATACAGGAATGTCATTGATTGGTTTGTTTAACCACTTAAGGACGGCCCCATGCACATATATTGCAGCAGGGAGACCTTCCTGCGCAAAATCACATACAGGTACGTGATTTCGTGCAGTGGGTCTGGGGCACGCATGCCTCCGGCGACCTGCTCCTGCTGTGATTGGACACAGCAGGAGTCGATCAGCGGGTCCAGCGGCCACGATGGCCGCCGGCACCCCGCAATCGATCACAGGAGAGACAGAACGGTGGACTGCCTATGTAAACAAGGCAGACCTCTGTTCTGTGAGAGAGGAAGATGGAGATCTTGTGTTTCTGCTAAGCAGAAACACGGATCTGTGTTCCTCCAGTCACAGCATTCTCCCCACAGTTAGAAAGCACTCCCTAAGAGCACACTTAACACTTTGATCGCCTCCAATGTTAACCCCTTTCCCTGCCAGTGACATTAGTACAGTTACAGCGCACTGTATTAGCGTCACTGGTCTCCAAAAAGTGTCAAAAGTATCAGTTAGGTGTCCGATTTGTCCACTGCAATGTGGCAGTCCTGCTAAAAATCACTGATCGCTGCCATTACTAGTAAAAAAAAATGAATACATAAAAATTCCATAAAAATATCCAACAATATGTAGCAAAATACATATTGGCATAAACTGATGAAGAAATTCGATTTTTTACATGTTATTGGATATGTTTTATATCTTAAAGTAAAAAATATTGTTTTTTTTTCAAAATTGTCTGTCTTTTTTTGTTTAAAGCACAAAAAATTTAAAAAATAAAAACAGCAGAGGTGATCAAATACCACCAAAAGAAAGCTCTATCTATGGTAAAAAAGGACATCAATTTTATTTGTGCACAGCATTGCACGACCGCGCATTTGTCAATTAGGCTGGGTTCATACTAGTCCGATTCTTGGACCGACATGAAGAGCACAAGTTGCATTACGTCACAAAAACAATGATTCCCTATGAGAGCCGTCTTAACTAGAGATGAGCGAACTTCTAGAAGTCCGGGTTCTGCTGATTCGGCCGAACTTCGGGACAAAATCCGGGTTCGGGTCCGGACAGAACCCGAACTTTGTCCCGGACCCCGATCCCCATTGAAATCAATGGGGACACAGACTTTTAGGCACAAAAAAAGGCTGTAAAATAGTCCTGGAAGGTCCTAGAGGTCTGCAAAAGGAAGGAAATGGGGGTAAGGGTGGGACAAGTGACCTACAAAGAAATGGGGACAGGGAAATAACTTTAAATATTTTTAAAAAAATAAAAACATAAAAAATGCAAAAATGGAGATCATCTTCAAAATGGGTCTGAAAAGTATTAATTAACGGTAGAGGCCATAGAACTGTTCTAAAATCATCTTCAAACTGTGTCAAAAAAGTATGAATAAGCCGGGAGAACCCATATCACTGTTCTGCAAAATGTGTGTGTCACTTTAAATGAAACCGGGAATAAGTGCACATCTGTTCTGCAAAATTATTTAAAGTCTGTGTGTCACTTTAAATGAAACCGTGAATAAGTGCACATCTGTTCTGCAAAATTATTTAAAGTCTGTGAGTCACTTTAAATGAAACCGTTTTCATCTTCTGAGGGGTCTTCTTTCTTCTCCTTCTCTGCGGCGTCTTCTGCTCTTTTGCCGGTCTTCTCCGCTGTCCTCTTCCCTCTCTTCTTCTTCTTCTTCTTCTTCTTCTCCCCATGTTGACACGACGCGATCTCCTTCCCGAATGCCCTCTCCACTCTGTGCTGTGCCTTATATTGGCATGGGGTGTGGCCACCAGATGACATCACCTGGAGGCCCCGCCCCACATGATGTCACAGCTCCACCCCCAGGATGTGACCTCATATGGGGCGGGTCCTCCGGGTGATGTCATCTGGTGGCCTCACCCCGTGCCAATATAAGGCACAGCACAGAGCGGAGAGGGCATTCATGAAGGAGATTGCGTCGTGTCAACATGGGGAGAAGAAGAAGAGAGGGAAGAGGACAGCGGAGAAGACCGGCAAAAGAGCAGAAGACGCCGCAGAGAAGGAGAAGAAAGAAGACCCCTCAGAAGATGAAAGACCCCCGCAAAAGAGCCGAAGAAAGAAGAGCCAGAGAGGGGAGAAGACCGCCGGAGCAGATTTGATAAAATATTTTAAAAAGCTGTGTGGTTTTTTGTGTACATATTTCTTTCCAGGTAAATGGGTAGGGGTACGATGTACCCCATACTCATTTACATAAGGTGGGGGGCTGGCATCTGGGGGCCCCCTTGTTAAAGGGGGCTTCGAGATTCTGATAAGTCCCCACCCGCAGACCCCGACAACCAACGGCCAGGGTTGTCGGGAAGAGGCCCTTGTCCTCATCAACATGGGGACAAGGTGCTTTGGGGTGGGGGGGCGCAGAGCCCCCCCTGCCCCAAAGCACCCATACTCCCCATGTTGAGGGCACGCGGCCTGGTATGGTCCAGGAGGGGGGGCGCTCGCTCACTTGTCCCCACCCCCTTTCCTGGCCTCCCGGGCTGTGTGCCTGGATAAGGGTCTGGTATGGATTGTGCGGGGGACCCCACGCCGTTTTTTGTCGTGGGGGTCCCCCCTTAAAATCCATACCAGACCAAAGGGCCTGGTATGCTCCTGGAGGGGGACCCCATGCCAGTTTTTTTTTAAATTTGGCATGGAGATCCCTTTCAAAATCCCCAGAGCATAAAGTGCCTGGCATTGTCGGGATCAGAGTCGGATCTCTGTTCACAGACAAACGGTCCGACTTTGACCCTATGTAGGACCGTAAATCGCACAGCAAAGTAAGATCAAAGTTGGACCATTTTTTTGTCGAATAGTGTGAACCCAGCCTTAAAGCAACGTAGTGCCGTTTCGCAAAAAATAGCCTGTTCATGAAGGGGAGTAAACCTGGTTAAGAGGGTATTATTCATGATAATGGAATGCAGCTGCAGTTCATTTTTCAGGTATGTTTAGGTATTCCCTCAACCTGGTGGTTGATTGCTCCTGTCTGCTACTGGAAGAAAATTCCAGCAATCGAGTGTGATGATACATCACTAGGGCTATGAATAGTTATCTGACCCTAGCCAATCCCTGGGAGGCTGACCCAGAAGGTGTGGCTGGGGAGAAGGTAATATATAGGAGGATCTGTTCAGTCTCTCTCTACCAGGGGATTCCTACCCTGGGAGGAAGGATGTGTGTGTTCCAGAAAAGCTACTGCTAATAGGCCTCAGCAGGTGCTATGTGCTGAGACCCTAAAGCAAACTTGCCTGAAGGAAATTTGCCTGTGGAAGCTCAACTGGAAAGGTGGGTCCTTTCGCCTGTAGCCTCAGATTTGGAAGCACTTCTTAGGCTAGGTTTCCACTATTGCGACCCCAAAGTTGCGTGATTTAGAGTGCAACTTTGCAGTGCAATTTTGATGTGACTTTGAGTGCAACTTTGATGCAACTTTACACTCTCTGGATCAAAGTTGCATCAAAAGTCAGGAACAAAGTAGTGCAAAAATCTTTTTTGGAGTCCTGCGACTTGAGTCGCACCAGTTAGAACGGGGACCATTGAAATACATAGATTATGACTTGTCATGCGACTTCACATGTGTCAAGTCACACAACAACTCGCAATAGTAGAAACAGAGCCTTAAGGGTGAGATGAGAGATGTTGCTGCTCAAAGGCTGTGACTGCTCTTATAGGGTTACAGATTTACTGGCTGCTCCTTCTTCTATCAGCATTATTTTTGAGGCTGCTACTACAGGGCCTTATACTGCTGGGGCAAGATTTTTCAAGAAGTTGTCCTCCAGGATTCATTAGCCAATGGTATCTTGCATACTCCACACTCAAGCAGTCTCTGAACAAGTAAGGGGGACCCAGTTGATTTCAGCAGCTACTTCGGGAGTCATTACTATGCTAATTTAAAAATATAGTAGCTGAAAAAAAGAGCCCAAGTGGGTTTTAAGCGCCTATTTTTATGCTTTCATTTACTATGGTATACATTTTATGATCAGAGGTTGTGTAACTGCTTATTCCATGTAAAGGTATCTAGCTTTCTCTCTCTCTCTCTCAAAAGACTAGTATAGTGCATGCATGATAATGCAAAAAGCAAAGTCATTCAATGGATCCCTTCCTCTCTGACAAGTAGTGCATTAGGAACATTTTTGACATACTAGATTTTAGGTGTAGTGCTACTCCTCAAGGTTTTACTGTAACTGTTGGACTGTAAAGTCTGGCGGCTTGCCAGGTTTATTTTTATAGGTTTGCAAGATCAAAACACAAACAGAAAACAAAATCTTGCCATCTGGCGCTACTCTAAACAAAGAGATTCCTCTCTATACAGTGTGGGGCTGTCCCCGACACCCACAAAACATAAGCACATTGCAAACCTTGTTTTAGAGTCCAAATTAGCACACAGAGCTCACTCAGCTTTCTTCCTCTGAGATCCAGGATCAAGCTCCAGTAAGATCTCTTCCTGATCATTAAATGCAGGTGGAGAGGGGTTTGAGTAGACCAGAAATTCCGGGCCGGAACCAGCTCTGCCACAGTGGCCGGCAAAACCTGGATCGGACTCCCGCTAGTCGCCTCAAAGTGATTGCATGCGAGGCGACAAGTATCGCCCGTCCATTGTCGTGCCTCGCATAACGTCACACTGTCCGCAGGTTCTTTCTCTAATTCGTTTAGGAAGCCAGGCATATAGCAGTATATCTTCAATATAGGTTCAATAAACAGTCCAGGGTTGTCTTTTTCTAAAATATTTTTGCCAGGTAACTGATAACTTGGAAGAGCAGTGGGGTATGAGATACTACAAACATTTGATACATAAATTGCAGAGGACTCTCTGTTTTCTAAGCAGCAACAATACTGTATTTTTTCCCAGCTGGGAACCAGGGAGGATTGCTGGACAAGTTTAGCAATAACAGGCTGAAATTATCTAACTTCTAGCAGCTGTAGGACTATCAGACACTGCACACATAAGTTTGTCTCTACTCACAGATCCTGGTAAAGATCAGTCCAGGGAGTTGACCTCCAGGGTTCCATCCTATTTAACAGTAACACAGCCACCATCTGGGCACACCTCCCCAGGGATTGGCTAGGCCCTACTAAACATTCAAGCTGGGAATTCGAATCCTCCTGACCTAAGCTATAGAAGCTTCTTCTTGAGGCAGGGGGGTGGGAGGATAGTAATCAAACTCCCAGCTTGTGGAACCTCAAACAGACTGTACTAAACAATTATTGACTACAGCAGAAGCCAACCTTAGATTTGTCTAAAGGCTCTTTCACACAGGCTTGTCCATGTATGGACTCCGCTTTGCTCAGCGGGAATTGATCCTCTGATCCCCGCTGAGCAGGTGGATGGCAGGTCTGTCTCCGCTAACTGTGTGGAGATAGACCTGTCAAAGCCCTGCTCTCCTCTATGGAGATTGGATGAAAATGGACCGCCTGTCCGTTTTCATCCGATCCTATCCAATCTGATTCTCCAGTCAGATGGAAAACAGGGTTTCCATCTGTCTGGATTTCACGGACAGGATCGGATCGGATAGTGGTGGGTGTCATCCCTGACATCCACAACTCCATGGGGCTGAATGGAGCGTCCAACCAGGTCTGCCTGAAAAACTGACAGGCGGACCTGGCATGGCAACAATTGTATCATAACAAGCATTGCAACATTCATTATGGTATAAACAAGCTCTAAATAAGCACCCACACATATACCATACCTCCCAACTGTCCCTGATTTCGAGGGACTGCACCTGATTTGGAACAATGTCCCTCTTTCTTCTTCATTTGTCCCTCATTTTGGTCTGATGCAAATATCTATATATAAAATGCAACATTTATCTACTGTAGCGCCCCCATAGTGATAGGTGCGTTTTGTAGTGAGTTTTTGCTAGGAGAGGCAAAATTTAGTCAGGCCTGACTGTAAGTGCAGGCCTGAATGTTTTGATTTGAGCTGGGTAGTGGCTCAGGGAGGAGCTGGGGACAGAAGAAAGGAACACCCCATTGGTTTCCTCCCCCTTGAGCAGAGAAGGTTCTGGAAAGGGGGATGGATGAGGAGGTGTCACTTCCTGATGTTTTTCAAGGAGCCCTGACCAAAGTGTATATATGGTTGTGTATATAGGAGGTCCCATAACCAATTCTTTGGGCATCCCACATCACCCCTTTTCCCCATCCAAGTTAAATCCCCTAAATAAAACAAACAAAAACAAGAGCCGCCCTGTTCAGTGGCTTCAGATGTGTGAGATATGGTGGGATTGAGGGCAGCTGTAAGGTGAACCACAACTATCAGCCACTCCCAAGGGAGCACATGGCTACATTTGGGGGCCCATTTCCGGGATTTACCTGTAAGGCTGCCAGTCGTCGTCCATAGCAATTGCAAGAGAACTGAGCCAGGGGATTGTGTAATCTGTTGTATTGTCGATATGAACTAAATGGGGACAAGGACTTGTGTGCTGTGTCCTTGAACTGTGATAAAATTAAATGTGCCATTGTCCATAGCAACCAGTGGGAGCGGTCACCAAATTGCGGCCTGCTTACCCAGTTGCTTCAACCAGTGCTGGGGACGGACACTTAAATGCCAAATCCTGCAATTCAGTGACTTTGTACCATGTAATGATGATTGCAAAAATAGCTGGACGGCCTCACGCTGCTTCAACACCTTTAGTGTGAAAGATGATCCATACAGTCACAGCATGGGTACAGATACAAGCGCTGATGCATTGCATATACGATGCTTAATCATAGCTAAAGAATATTGTATGACCACATGCATACAAGGGGGAGTGGAGCCAACCACAAAGCGTCTCAAAATCCCTCCCACATGTAATCAAGCAAAGTTGAAACACATCTGAAGATAACAGATAGGCATGGAGAAACATCTACCAATAAATCAAACATGTAAATCCAACCGAAGTCTGGATGTTTAACCCATGGTGACCCGTCATCTAAAATAATATGCAACAAAAACCCCAGCAACCTTAATACTTGTGAAAACATATAAAAAACAAAACAAAACTATATGTATAAAGTGTACAAATAAATAAACAGTAACCATAATATCAAAGACATCTATAAAAATCAATAATGGCATGTTAGAGTTTCTAAAACATATATCATAAAATCTTATATATATATAAATAAAAAATGTGTTTCATTCTCACTAAAACCAAAGACTTGTCAAAGTGGTAGTGCAAGGGATGTGTGCAAGGAATATATAAGAAAATGAGTATGGGACAAACTCCATGTTATTAGATTAGATTAGATTAGATTCAACTTTATTGTCATTACACATGTACAAGTACAATGCAACGAAATGCAGTTTAGGTCTAACCAGAAGTGCAATAGTAACAAAAGCAGTAGGACGAAAACAATGATAACGTGAAGACCAATCTGGATTTGACGTAAAGCAACGTAACATGAACATGTACACATTACTGTTATTTCAACTTAGATTAGATTAGATTAGATTATTGTACCTCAAACAGGGTATGAGTAAAAGAATATATAAGGAACGTGTGTAGGGAACGTGATGGTGAAACTGTTCAGAAACCAAAATCACTCTTACTTTGTGTAA
>BLSH010203968.1:9691-29884 GCA_018402905.1 Glandirana rugosa
GTCCATGAATTGTCATAGTCCGTCGGTACTGACTCGGACGTCCCCCCCGGAGATCAGATGTACTCCAGTTGGTTGTGGAGCACCTGGAATGCGTCCGGTAGTCCCGCGAAGTCCTCTTCGTACGGGAGGAGCTCCTCGTTCAACATTTGTGGTGACGGCCGGGACGTTGAGGTGTTGGTTGACCTCATGTAGACTAGAGGCCCCCCCTGCAGGCTCAGTCATGGCTGCCTGATACTGTTAAGTACCTGGTAGTGAGCCTGACGGTCGGGGGTGGCCTCTACTACGACTCCGGTTCGTGGGACCGCTGGAGTTGGGAACAGCGGCCACAGGAGCACGGTGGGGTAAGAGTGCCTGTAGAAGTCCAGGAGTATTCGTCAGCAGCGGACAGGAGATGTGCTGGAAGGGTGCTGATGTTTTAGAGCAGGATACTTGTTGGGACCGGATGGTCGCAGGCACAGTAGCGGAGTCAGGGACGAGCAGGGTCAGCAACGGGCAGGCAGCAGAGGTACAGAAGGATGAGGCGGTCGGATGGTCGTAGGCAAGCCAGGGGTCGGCAACGGGCAGGCAGCAGAGGTACAGAAGGATGAGGCGGTTGGATGGTCGTAGGCAAGCCAGGGGTCGGTACAAGCAGAGTTCAGGCAAGGTCAGGCAGGCCGGGTCACAGGAATCAGATAACGGGTAGCAGAACACTCAGGAAAACAGGGCACACGCTGTCGATCAGGCAGCATCTGCTTACAGGAAGCAGGAAGTTTAAATAGAGCTGTTCCTCTAAGAATTAGAGGAAACCACAACCAAATGCTATTAATACTCCGCACCGTCTTCTAACAAGAAGCCTCTACCTAGTGCAGTCAGATCGTTGTGTAATGCAGGGTTTGAGTTGCAATCTGTCACTCAAAGCAGCAGTATGTGAAATCTCAAATTACTCCCACAATCTGATCGTTGTGTACGATCCCACAATCTGATCGTTGTGTACAATCGTAAGGATCGTTGTGTTAGGCAGGGTTTGATCTGCAATCTGTCACTCAAAGCAGCAGTATGTGAAATCTCAAATTACTCCCACAATCTAATCATTGTGTACGATCGAATCGATCGTTGTGTTAGGCAGGGTTTGATCTGCAATCTGTCACTCAAAGCAGCAGTATGTGAAATCTCGATTCTCAAATTTCTGCAATCTGTCCCTCAGAGCAACAGTAGTAGTAATCTCAGGATGCAGGATCAGATGTTAAAATGTCTGAAATCTGTCCCTCAGAAAAACGCTGGCAGCTTCTTCTCCCTACACTATTCAGAGTCTCAGAGAGCATGTGACTGCAGCATCAAGTGACTCCAGCTTATATAGAGGCTGGGTCACATGATGCACTGGCCAATCACAGCCATGCCATTAGTAGGCATGGTTGTGATGGCTTCTAAGGGCAAACCAGTGAAACGCTTGTTGATTGGCTGCCCTGCAGCTATTCAACATGCGTGATCAACTACCAGAACCCGAACCCGAACTTTTTTTAAACGTCCGTGTTCGGGTCCGGGTCCCGGACACCCCAAAGTTTGGTACGGACCCGAACGTTACAGTCCTATTTCGCTCAACACTAGTTAACATTTGTGGATCTCTTTCGCTGTTAAAGAAAACTTTCCCCCTTCTGTTTTAAAGGGGCCAATCCTTCTGTTTTAAAGGGGAAAACCAAACGAATAGAGATATCATTTTAATCTTTAGGGAGTGACGAACTCTACTTCACTATATAAGAGAGAGAAGGGCCGGTATTACCTATTAGACCTACAGTGGCATCTTTACAATAAATAGTATTTGTAGAAGAAAGACAGGACAGTGATATGCCTCCCAAAAATTCCCAGACACAAAAAACTAAAAAACTATCCATGGGCCCAAAAGATGGAAATATCTCCCAAATACAAACTGTACAAAACACTGACATAAAAGAATATTTCCAGAAAACTCAACAGGAATCGGAGACACTTAAAAATAGTAGACTGAATGAGAGGACAATACACATAGGAAAAGAAGTAGATAACTCCCAAGAAATACAGACCGGAATTACATCAGAAGGAATTAAAGGACAGAAGGAGCCCTGGCACATGGAAGCTTATATTAGGTTGTTGCCGACTAGGGACGATATGGAGAAATATATATCTCATATGGAAACATGTTATAAAACAGAGCTACAGGAGGTAAGGTCTTCCTTGGAAAGTTTCCAAGAGAAAATAAACAATATTGAGATAAGAGTAACAAAATTAGAAGAAAAGTTAATTCAATCTGAAAAAGAAAAACAAGAGATAACTCAATGTCTCAAAAGAGCCTTACTAGAATTAGACGACCAAGAAAATAGAAGCAGAAGAAATAATATCAGGGTTAGGGGTTTACCAGAGGCAACGGGATGGAAAGAATTAATATCAACTCTTCAAGGCATTTTCAGTACGCTATTACAACTGCCTCCAACAGAAGAAATATTATTAGACCGAGCACATAGGTCATTAGGCCCTAAAAATTTGTACCCACAGAGACTGAGAGACGTGATTTGTAGAGTTCATTATTACCACATAAAAGAAAAAATAATGCGGGCGGCGTGGCAACAGAAAACAGTCAACCTTGATGGAGCCCAGATAATACTGTTGCAGGATCTCTCTTGATACACCCTGGCCCTCAGGAGGGCAGTGAATCCCCTGCTTAGGCTCCTGAGAGAGAGGAATATTCTGTATACGTGGAAGTACCCGTTTCGGATTGAAGTATATCATAAAGGCAAAAAGGCTATCTTCCAAGATATCAAAGACCTCCTAGACTTTTTGAAGATTTTACATCTCCCAGACATTGATTTGCCATTGTGGCCTTCAAAATATCCAGGAAATCTTAATGAACATGTAAAGAGAAAATGAGACATATTTGATTATACAAAGCTGGGTACCAGCAGGGTGTGAGGTGGGGGGAATTTGTGGATAGGGGGACAAGGATAGGTTAATTTTTTTTTCTTTTCTCCCTGCACATTAATTTAATCTCACATCTATGATTTTTTTATATATATTTTTAAATATATTTGCTTAGTAAATACACTTTATAGGCAACCGCACTTCACTCATTTCATCAATATTTAGGGGATTTTTTTTTTATATAAGGGGACACTAGATTGTATTAATCATTGTTTATAGGGGATGGGTTACCCCCCCCCCTTTTTTTATTTTTTTCTCACATCACATTTATATACTTCACATTCATGATGTTTTTTTTATATATATGTACCTAGCAAATACACTTTATAGGTAACTGCAGGTTACCCTTTGATCAATATTTTTTTTTTCTCTTCCTCTCACATCACATTTATCTATTTCCCATTCATGATGTTTTTTTATATATATTTTCCTAGCAAATACACTTTATAGGTAACTGTAGGTTACCCTTTGATCAACATTTTTTTTTTTTTCGCATCATATTTATCTACTTCACACTCACAATGTTTTTCATATATATTTGCTTAGCAAATACACTTTCTGGGTAACTGTTGGTTACCCTTTGATCAACAATTTTTTTTTTTTTTTTGCCCCTCTCCCCCCTCCTCTCTCCCTCCCTTTTCCTTCCCCCTTTACGATGGCAGGGGTAGGGAAATGGAGAAGTGTTTTAATGAGAGCCTGGGATCAGTCTTTTTGGGATTTTTCCTTCAAATTTTCTTTTCTGTTTACTATTATACTATAAGGGGGTTATTGGTAAATAAAGATAATGGTTTTAATATTAAAATTAAAAGTCATAACGTAGCACCTCGAAGAGAGATAATAGAGGAAATGAATTGTCCATATAGATATATCAGATTTGTTGAGCGTTCCCGGGGTTTCCCATTGGGAAAATAAGAAAACAGCAATGGGGGGGTGGGGGTTCTCCCCCCCTCCCCACCCGTCCCTTTCTTTTTCTCAGGGAGCCTGCCGGTGGGGGGAGGTGGTTATCAACAAGGTTATCCTGCACCCAAGGGATAGGTATAGACAGAAGGTCACATAGTTATATAGCAACCTAGGTTGCTTGAGTTTGTTTGTGTGTGTGTTGTTTTTTCCTTTTTTTTATTTTCAAATATTATGGACCCTGTAAGTGTAGCGCCCCCATAGAATAGGTGCATTTTTCTCGCAGGGTTTGCTAGGTAAGGTAAAATTTAGTCAGGCCTAAGTGTAAAAGCAGGCCTGAATGCTTTGATCTGGACTGGGAGGAGAGGCTCAGGGAGGATGGAGTGGACTTGACAGATGAGGTCACCAGAACCTCCCCTTCTTTCTAGAAACCTGGGGAAGATTTCTGGTCAGAGAGCAGGGAAATAGGTGGAGCCATCTGGAGTATTCTAGGGAGCCCTGACCAATCCCCAAGCAGGATTGGCAGGGGGCAGGCCTCCTTAAATACTCTAAGCCAGCTCAATCTAGAGGAGAAGTGTCAGGTGGAAGTCTGGAGATATAGCAGAGGTGCTGTGGAGGCCCCTACCCCCCGGGAGGTCGCCCCAATCTGGGAAGGGTGACCTTGGGGCCTGGAGGTTTGGGTGCAGCCAGGAAAGTGATGATTCCTGGAGTCGCACAGGGAACAGGAGAATAGGTGCTACACAGTGAGAGACTTTAAAGTTATCCACCGGTTTGGTGAGTGAAGGTCCCTTGGAACTGCAAGAGAAAGTGCTGGAGTAGGCTGGGAGTGGAATAGTGGACAGTCTGTGGGAGCCTTGGGAGTCAGTTCAGGGAAAGGAGAGTCACTGAGGAAAAGCAGGTCGGTGTGACTTGGAAGAGAGATGGGCTGGGAGTTGTAGTCCATCAAAGGCCTGGCTAGCACTCAAGTACTTTTTGCTACACATTCAGGGGCCTGTGATCCCTGGCCTATAATGGGTGTTCCGGAGGCTCTGCTAAGATTAGGCATCGCCATGTGCTAGCCACAGTGAAAAGAAAGGAACGGAGAAGCTTGATAAATTTCCTTTCAAGATAGAAACTAAGTGGTTGATTTACTAAAGCTTGAAAGTGCAAAATTTGGTGCAGCTCCACACAGAAACCAATCAGCTTCAAGATTTTATTGTCAAAGCTTGATTGAACAAGCTGAGGTTAGAAGCTGATTGGCTAGCATACACAGCTGCACCAGTTTTTGCACTCTCCAGCTTTAGTAAATCAACCCCTAAGTGTTGTGCTGGAGAGAAGTAATGGAGTGAAGATTTACTAAGTTTAGTGCTAGAGAGATAACATTAGAAGAAACGGTCAGCAAGTTTAGTGCTGAAGAGTTGTGAGGAGTAACAGTCTGCAGAGGGATGGTCTGCAGGGAAATGTGCATATACAGACGTGTATATGGACTTCGTGTAATATAATTCTTTGGGCATCCCACAGTCATCCCTTATCCCTATCCAAGTTATTTCCCCTAAATAAAACAACAAAAACAAGAGCCGGCCTGGTCAGTGTCTACAGATGTGTGAAATATGATGTGATTGAGGACAGCTATAAGGTGAACCACTACTACCAGCCACTCTCAAGGGTGCACATGGCTACATTTGGGGGCTTGTTTCCCAGGATTACCTGCAAGGCTGCCAGTCATCGCCCATAGCAACCACAAGAAAACTGAACCAAGGGAATGTGTGAGCTGTTTTATTGTCAATGTGGATCTAACTGGAATAAGGACTGTGTGCTCTGCTCATGAACTGTGCTACATAAGTGTGCCATTGTCCATAGTAATCAGCAGGAGCCGCCAACAGTACCGCTGCCTGCTACTCAGCTGCCCCAAAACAGCATTGACAATGGACACTTATAAAATACTAATTCTGAAATTCAATGACTTGTACCATGTGCCGTTGTCCATGGCAACCATGGCAGGTGAACGCGCCCATGGATTACAAATACGTCCCGCGCCATGCTACGGCCAGACATTCCCACTGGATTACAAATATGTCCAGTATTCTGCAAATCGTGGACGTTACTAGTACTTTGCAAGTGACTGTTCCAATTCCTGCCTACAGTAAGCGAATGCCTGGGAGTGTTTTTGCTGAACAAGGAGAGACTGTGTTAAAGAGTTGTCCTGCAAAACTGTGGCTATTACAATTTACAGTTGTCAAGCCTGGACAAGTCCTACTAGTGTCAGAGTGCCTGTAAAGTTTCGTCCTTCACATAAGGGGTTACAGCATCGTGACACGCAGCAAGCCTGCTTTTTAGGACATTTGCCGCCAGCTCGTCTGGAAACGAGGGGGTGGAGTCACATCCTGGAAGAGCTAACATGCTTGCAACCAGTGGGAGACATCAGCGAGATGGCGGAGAGTAGGATGTTGCCAACTATGTCGGAGCAGCCTATGTTGGTGGATACCGGTGTCCACCTTGAACATCATAGGGATTCGCCCCCAGGGTGAGGGAAGGGAGAGAGAGAGACTTTGCCTGTTATGCCCAGAGTGTCAGTATCCAACCACAGTGATCGGCACATCAGCGTGTCCGGTGTGGGCACTGAAACAGGCCGTTGCTGCAGCGGGTGCCTATTCAGCGGGACCCATGCTACTTCACTGTGGACCTGCGCTTAGGGATGTGCATAATGGAGAGCCAAAGGCCTGGGCAGGTCGGAGTGGGCCTAGAATCACTTGAGCGGAGCAGAGGGGAGCTGCTATCGAACGGCTCCACTGTGATTGGAGAAAGTCTGCAAAGAAAAGAATCAGCAGCGATTGTCAACTCAACCGGGGACCAGGACTCTGTGAGTATTGCCCTGTAGAAGTCAGTGTTCACCGGTGAGTCTGGCACAGGCCCCATAGCCATTCCCAGTGCTGCGGAGTCAGTATTGGCGGGGGGGCGTCCTCTATGGAGAGCAGTAGGAGGAGAGCAACAATGCGCCTATTGACTGGGGTTCTCCCAGACTGCTGTCTAAATTTGGGTCTCTAGAGCAGTTGGTGGAGTGGTCGAGTCCAGAGAAGGGTTCCGATAAGGGAGGATGAGAGACCGGAAACTCCCAGGAACCAGGAGATCTGGAGCCAGGGAAAGACCCAGTATTGCCACTGAGTACCCGAAAAGCAGCAGAAACTTCAGTCACCTACAGCTGTCACTTCTTCAGCTAATCTTTTTCAGTTCAGGGAGAGGGGACCAGTGGGTGAGATTGGCTGATTCTCCTTATTACGCCAGGGCTGTGATGTGGTACAGCCTGACAGCACACATCGGGGACTGCTGGAGGACTAGTGGAGTGTGTGCTTCCCCCTGAACTGCAGGTCAAACAAGCCTGCCACCCCATGCCTCTGTGGAAGGGACCTACCCACTGGAAGAACACTTGGCTGAAGTTTTCCCTATTCATTTTTTCCTTTGAAGCCTGCAACCTGGGAGGGGCTCCTCCCACCAGGAACTTTAAAGAATCTTTCAATAATGCTCTTCTTTTCTGCTCTGCTGTGAGCCTCGAACCCCTCACTGGCAGAGCAGGCAGGTCAATTACTGTGTGGAAAGTTGTTATGTTTCTATTAGGAGGCTCGTATCCCCCTCCTGATAGGTTGTTTGTTTAGTTAGTTAGTTTAGATAGTTGTGTTTCCCTTCTCTTAGGATTCCTGATGGAACGGCTGTTCATCTATATCCACCGAGAGTCAAGTCAAACGTCAAATGTTGCTAACTAGGTGGGTGGAGGGCTTCCCTTTAGGGGGAGGTGCTCTGACTCAGGAAATGTACAGTATGCTGCATGTGGATAGATGCAGGGATTGTAGATAGGAATTGTGATAAACGGTATATTGTAAATATTGCAAAAATGGAGATGATATATTTTTGATACTTATTTATTCATGTACAATTTTATATTCCCCCTTCCGAGTTTGTTCCCTTTTCCCCTCTCATTTTCTGATTCTGGGGTGCCCATGCTCTTGGGCCCAAAAGCTATTTTTGTAAATGTTTCAGCTGGAGACCAGCTTATGTTTGGTGTGGGGGGGGGGGGGGGGAGTGTAGCACCCCCATAGAATAGGTGCGTTTTTCTAGCAGGGTTTGCTTTAGTCAGGCCTGAGTGTAAAAGCAGGCCTGAATGTTCTGATCTGGGCTGGGAGGAGAAGATCAGGGAAGACTGAGTAGACTTGACAGATGAGGTCACCAGAACCTCCCCCTTCTTTCTAGAACCCTGGGGAAGGTTTCTGGTCAGAGAGCTGGGAGATAGGTGGAGCCATCTGAAGTATTCTAGGGAGCCCTGACCAATCCCCAAGCAGAACTGGCAGGGAGATTGGGCTGACTCTGAGTCAGCCCAATCTAGAGGAGAAGTGTCAGGTGGAAGTCTGGAAATGTAGCAGAGGAGCTGTGGAGGCCCCTACCCAGGAGGTCGCCCCAGTCTGGGGAGGGTGACCTTGGGGCCTGGAGGTTCAGGTGTAGCCAGGAAGGTGGTAATTCCTGGAGACGCACAGGGAACAGGAGAACAGCAGAGGTGCTACACAGTGAGAGACTTTAAAGTGATCCACTGGTTTGGTGAATGATGGTCCCTGGGAAATTCAAGAGAAAGTGATGGAGCAGGCTGGGAGAGGAATAGTGGACAGTCTGTGGGAGCCTTGGGAGTCAGTTCAGGGAAATGAGAGTCACTGAGGAAAAGCAGGTCGGTGTGACCTGGAAGGGAGATGGGCTGGGAGTTGTAGTCCATCAAAGGCTAACACTCAAGTACTTTTTACTACACATTCAGGGGCCTGTGATCCCTGGCCTGTAATGGGTGTTCCAGAGGCTCTGCTTAGAGTAGGCCTCACCATGTGCTAGCCGCAGTGAAGAGAAAGGAAAGAAGAAGTTTGATAAATTTCCTTTCAAGCTGAAAACTAAGTGTAGTGCTGGAGAGAAGTAATGGAGTGAAGATTTACTAGTTCAGTGCTGGAGAGATAACAGTAAGAGAAATGGTCAGCAAGTTGAGGGCTGGAGAGTTGTGAGGAGTAACAGTCTGCAGAGGGACAGTCTGCAGGGAAGTGCGCATATACAGGAGTGTATATGGACTTCATGTAATAATTCTTTGGGCATCCCACAGTCATCCCTTATCCCCATCCAAGTTATTTCCCCTAAATAAAACAACAAAAACAAGACTCAGCTTGGTTAGTGTCTACGGATGTGTGAAATATGGTGTGATTGAGGACAGCTATTAGGTGAACCACTACTACCAGCCACTCTCAAGGGAGCACATGGCTAGATAAGGAAAGCAGGTTGGTGGGACCTGGAAGAGGGATGAGCTGGAAGTTGTAGTCCATCAAAGGCCCAGCTAGCACCAATGTACTAAGCTACAAATTGATGGGTCCAAGACCCTGGCCTATAACAGGTGGTCCAGAGGCCCTGCTGGCAGTTTGCAGGCATCAGCATGGGCTAGCTGCGGTGAAGAGAAAGAAGTTATGTGGGCCTGATAAATTTCCCTTCAGGTCATGAACTAAGTGATGTGCTGGAGAGAAGTGAAGGAGCAATAGTCTGCAAGAGATGTGCTGGAGAGAAGTGAAGGAGCAATAGTCTGCCGAAGAGATGTGCTGGAGGAAGTGTATATAGGAGGTCCCGTAACCAATTCTTTGGGCATCCTACAGTCACCCCTTTCCCCATCTAAGTTAAATCCCCTAAATAAAACACACAAAAACAACAAATTGTATTTTCATATCACCTCTCTTACTCTTCTCCTTCTCCTCGCCTCTGGAGATAGCTCCCCAACCTCTGGGCCTCCCTTCAACTGTACCCAACACACTCATCACCCCACACCCTCTGGCAGTAGTCGCAATCTATACAATTTAGTCTCCATTCCCCTTGTTCCCAAAACCAACCTCCCGTCAACTCTTCTCTACCTTCAACTCTCTACTTCGTCCCCCACTGCCTCCACCCACTAACTCACTCACTGCACAAGAAATTGCTAATGACTTCAAAAATAAGATTCATACATTTTGTGATGAAATCTCCACTCTACAGGTATCTCCCCCAGGTTAGACCCCACATAAACAGGTACAACTGACACTCCCCTTATTCAAACCTGCTACTATAGATGAAGTTGCTAGACTCCTTTCTAATGACCACCTAACCACCTGTCCCCTAGATCCATCTCAAATACTAAATTCACCCTCCGACTCTATCCTACACTCTTTAACTCACATCTTCAATCTCGCCCTCTCTTCTGGCATCTTCCCTAATGCTCTAAAACATGCATTGGTCACCCCCATACTTAAAAAGCCAACCTTGAACCCGACCAATCTTAACAATCTACGCCCTATTTCCTTGCTCCCCTTTTCCTCTAAACTCCTTGAACGCCTTGTCTACAACCAACTGAGCAAACACCTCATTAAGAATAACCCTCTTGATCCACTTCAATCTGAATTTTGCCCTCAACACTCCACAGAAACTGCTCTTCTTAAACTCACAAATTACCTACTAACCGCAAAAACCAATGGACATTATTCTGTACTCCTACTTCTGGACCTTTCGGCTGCCTTTGTTACAGTTTACCACCCCCTCCTCCTCAAAAAATTTTACTCCCTCGGTCTCAATGACTGAGCTCTTCGGTGGCTCTCATCCTACCTATCCCAATGCACCTTCAGTGTCACTTACAATTCTACTTCCTCCTCTCCACTTCCCTTCTCTGTCGGGGTCACCCAAGGTTCTGTTGTTGGACATCTCTTATTTTCATTCTACACCTCTTCCCTGAGTCAGCTGATAGCCTCCCACGGGTTTCAATATCACTTCTATGCTGACGACACTCAAATCTACCTCTCCACCCCTCAACTCACTCCATCAGTCTCCTCACGCATCACTAACTTACTAACAGACATATCTGTCTGGATGTCACACCACTTCCTCAAATTCAACTTATCAAAAACTGAGCTCATAATATTTCCTCCCCCACATGCCTCTTCCCCTGACTTCTCTGTCAATGACACAACCATCCACCCTTCACCACATGTTAGGGTGCTAGGTGTTATCCTGTATTCGCCTCCAGGACTTCTCCTGAGCCTCTCCCATCCTCTGGAATTCCATACCCCAATCTGTCTCCAAATCTATCCACTTTTAGACGATCCCTGAAAACTTTTCTCTTTAGAAAAGCCTATCCTGCCTCCACCTAACAACTACACTTTTTATTTTCTTCATCAACCCATCCCCCACAGTTATTACCCTCTCGTATCACTTATCACCTCTTATTCCTCCTGTATTGTAATTGTACTGTCTGCCCTAATGTTGTAAAGCGCTGTGCAAACTGTTGGCACTATATAAATCCTATATAATAATAATATCAAATTATACAGGGGGAAAAATAGAGAAGCTTGTATTTCTCTGCTACTTAACCCCTCACTTTTTTGTAAATATTTTATTATATCTTTTTATGTGACAACACTGAAGAAATGACACTTTGCTACAATGGAAAGTAGTGAGTGTACAGCTTGTATAACAGTGTAAATTTGCTGCCCCCTCAAAAAATGCAACACACTGCCATTAATGTCTAAACTGCTGGCAACAAAAGTGAGTACACCCCTAAGTGAAAATGTCCAAATTGGGCCCAAAGTGTCAATATTTTGTGTGTCCACCATTATATTCCAGCAATGCCTTAACCATCTTAGGCATAAAGTTCACCAGAGCTTCACAGGTTGCCACTGGAGTCCTCTTCCACTCCTCCATGACGACATCATGGAGCTGGTGAATGTTAGAGACCTTGCACTCCTCTACCTTCCATCTGAGGATGCCCCACAGATGCTCAATAGGGTTTAGGTCTGGAAAAATGCTTGGCCAGTCCATCACCTTTACCCTCAGCTTCTTTAGCAAGGCAGTGGTCGTCTTGGAGGTGTGTTTGGGGTTGTTACCATGTTGGAATACTGCCCTGCAGGCCCAGTCTCCGAATGGAGGGGATCATGCTCTGCTTCAGTATGTCACAGTACATGTTCGCATTCATGGTTCCCTCAATGAACTGTAACTCCCCAGTGCTGGCAGCACTCATGCAGCCCCAGAGCATGACATTCCCACCACCATGCTTGACTGTAGGCAAGACACACTTGTCTTTGTACTCCTCACCCGATTGCCACCACATACACTTGACACCATCTGAACCAAATAAGTTTATCTTGGTCTCATCGGACTACAGGACATGGTTCCAGTAATGCATGTCCTTAGTCTGCTTGTTTTCACAAACTGTTTGCGGGCTTTCCTGTGCATAATCTTTAGAAGAGGCTTCCTTGTGGGATGTCAGCCATGCAGACCAATTTTATGCAGTGTGAGATGTACGGTTTGAGCACTGACAGGCTGACCCCCCCCCCCCCCACCCATTCAACCTCTGTACCAATGCTTGCAGCACTCATATGTCTATTTCCCAAAGACAACCTCTGATAACGACGCTGAGCACGTGCACTCAACTTCCTTGGTCGACCATGGCGAGGCCTGTTCTGAGTGGAACCTGTCCTGTTAAACCGCTGCATGGTCTGGACCACCATGCTGCAGCTCAGATTCAGGGTCTTGACAATCTTCTTATAGCTTAGGCCATCTTTATGTAGAGCAACAATTCTTTTTTTCAGATCCTCAGAGAGTTCTTTGCCATGAGGGGCCATGTTGAACTTCCAGTGACCAGTATGAGAGCAATAACACCAAATTTAACACACCTGTTCCCCATCACACCAGAGACCTTGCAACACTAATGAGTCACATGACTCCGGGGAGGGAAAATGGCTAATTGGGCCCAATTTGGACATTTTATCTTAGGGGTGTACTCACTTTTGTTGCCAGCAGTTTAGACATTAATGGCTGTGTGTTGAATTATTTTGTGGGGACAGCAAATTTACACTGTTATATAAGCTGTACACTCACTACATTAAATTGTAGCAAAGTGTAATTTCTTCAGTGTTGAAAAGATATAATAAAATATTTGCAAAAATGTGAGGGGTGTACTCACTTTCATGAGATACTGTATGTTCATTCAATATAGACACTGCTTAAAGCACTACTTATCCCTGTACTGACATTTTGTTTACAGTTAATTTAATTTTTACTTAGGTCAGTGAAGAGCACTCGCTAATCAGGATTATTGTGCTGTTACACTTATGTAACCTAATGCATGTATAGTTGGTTATTACACTGCCATCTTGTGGTTGTTTTTGGATATTTCACCTTTCCATTCTGTTTTCTAAGTGTGTACCTCCCATCTTCTCAGCTAACTTCCTCTTCCTGGTTCACTCTGTTATGTAACTTCCTCTTCCTGTGTCCTCTCTCTGTCTCATAAGAGAGAACATGGCCACACGTTTGCAGGTCTCACACACTCTGCTTGCATCCTAGGACACATGACCATGGTTTGACCTTCAAAATATTGTCTTTCAATCATCTGCCATATCTTGATGTCTGCTGTACCTGCTATTCGCAATAAAAACCCACGTTGATGGAAAAAGACATATTTTGGTGAGTTCAAGCTATCTGATGAGAACTGTCCGCAGTGATTATATCTGCTTATACAGGCCAGGCATAGAGGTCTCAGCAAGGCATAAGTCACTATTACAACAGTTGGAGTCAGAATAGTCAAAACATGGTGGAATTCCTGCAGCCTGCTGTGTGGATGGGTAGTCAAAACATGTGGTAGAATTCCTGCTGCATAGATTTGTATGTTTAATCTGCAATCAAGCTCAGTGCCATCCGCCATCCTTTGAAAGCACATGGTTGCACAAGCTTACTGCACTTCACCCGTGCATGTTAAAATCTGTTTCTCTGCATTGAACTGTGTTAACCCACCTGTCTAAGCTGCTGTTTGTCTTCTTAAAGAGACAGTAACCATTTTTTGCAAAACTTGAAAAAATGCCTAGACAAGCCTCTGAACATTCTTTTATTGCTGAATCTACACAGATACATCATGTTTCTGACCACACAGATGTACAGGGAGCAGATTCTGTAGATATCGCAGAGCAAAGTGTAAGACCCAAACGCACAATAATACCAACACAGAAACTTAGAGAAAACTACGAAACCAGTAGAGATGAGTTCTCCAGCAATCTGTCAGAACTGTGGGACAAAACTACATACTGCATGTCAGTCTTGCCACACTGCAATCAACAAGCTGAATTTAAAAATTCTACAGATTGCCTATCTGCAACATATGAACGTTACCAGCGACTGTCTGCAAAATACACAGCTTTCTTTAAGGACTCTAATATAGAGGGCTCTTTAGCAGAACTGTCTAAGGCTGATGAACTAAACCAACAAAGAGATCTCTTAGTGCAAGATGCCAAGGATAAGGCGGAACTCCGCATCACCAAACTGCAGGAGACCAGGTCTCATAAATCCTCATCCATTAATCTCACAACCCGTTCTTCTAGATCTTCTCGCTCTAGAAGCTCAACATTAAGTGACAAGCTAATAGAGGCCAGTGCAAGTCTAGAAGCAAATAAAGTGTGAAGCTCATTTGTCAGAAAGGAAGCTGAGATAGCAGCCCACCAAACAGAGATGAGAGCTCGCCAAGCAGAGATAGAAGCTCAGAACAAGGTTCGCCAAGCAGAGATAGAAGCTCAGAAAAAAGCTCACCAAGCAGAGATTACAGCTCGTCAAGCAGAGATTGAAGCTCAGAACAAAGCTCACCAAGCAGAGATGACAGCTCACCAAGCAGAGATGACAGCTCACCAAGCAGAGATAGAAGCTCAGAACAAAGTTTGCCAAGCAGAGATAGAAGCTCAGAACAAAGCTTGCCAAGCAGAGATGGAAGCTCACCAAGCAAGGGCGGAATCCCAAATAAAGATTCTGCAAGTGGAAAGGGAGGAAGCAGCTGCCCAAGCAAGGCTAAAGGTCCTTGAACAAGCAATGGGAGGAAGTATTAACTCGGACTGTTCTATTCCAGCAGAAGTGGAAGATCCAATTGAACGCATCAGGAATATGTGCTAATGCATAGTGTTTGCAATCATACAGAATCATCACCTGTACCGCCTACTAACATTACTGTTCGGACTCTCAACACAGAGACCTCTAACACGCACAAGCCTGAGCCTCTTCAATTCTACAAAGCAAGCGTATTCACACAGCAAACCACATCACCTCCGGTCAACAACAAGATAACTGCCAGCGGCAAGCCACAGTTCAAGCAACAGCCAACAGAAGCCTTAGAGACTAAGCTAGATGCTCTTGCAACATCATTTTATCCTGGTAAACCTCACGCTTACTCACCAGAGAACTTTCACACCAAAGGGGTCCCACAAGTTACTTTGGCACCAAAGAGTGAGAAATCAGATCTGTCTGACTTCGCCAGATATATGATTCGCCATGAGCTCATTAACATTAGCCTCTCAAGGTTCGATGACTGTCCAGAGAACTACAGAGCTTGGAAATCAACCTTCCAAGCATCTATTGCTGATCTCAGCCTTACTGCCAAGGAAGAACTTGATTTGCTTATAAAGTGGCTGGGGCCAGAATCTGCAGATCGTGTTAACAGACTGAGAGCAGTGCATGTTGACTACCCAGACGCAGGTCTTGCTGCTGCATGGGCAACTTGAACAAGCCTATGGTAGCTCTGAAGCCATAGAAGTTGGTCTATTCAAAAGACTAAAACATTTTCAAAAAATAGGAAACAAAGATCATTGCAAGCTTTAAGAACTAAGTAACCTCCTCATGGAGCTAGAGTTGGCAAAGACAGACCCTCGTCTACCTGGGCTGAGCTAACTGGACACCACCTATGGTGGGAATCCAGTGGTGTCTACACTGCCATACAATCTGCAGGAGAAATGGGCACAACAGGGCTCAAGATATAAAAGAGACTATAATGTATCCTTTCCTCCATTCTCATATTTATGCAGGTTCATCAGTGAACAAGCCTGGACGAGAAATGATCCCAGCTTCAGCTTCAGTGAGTCTAGCTTGCCTGCGTCATCATTATCATCATCAAGGTATGATAACAAAGCAGCTAAACATAGAGACTTATATAGAGCAGTATCTGCTAAAAAGACAAACATCTCACCTCCCGTATCCTCTCCTGCTCACCAGAGTGATTCGGGTGATAGAGATAAAGATCCAAATCGGCAGTGTCCTATTCACAAAAAACCTCACCTGCTAAAGAAATTTTGTGGGCTTAGGGCAAAGACTGTCCAAGAACGCAGGGAGATTCTCCAGAAACTTGGAATATGCTATAAGTTCTGTGCTTCCTATGACCATTTTGCTAAAAACTGTAAAGTTGCTATCAAGTTCACAGAATGCAATAGCGACAAACACATTACAGCTATGCATCCTGCTCCACTTCCAGAAAATCCACAGTAGCAATCTACATTGAACCCTGTATCAAATCATGGTGGGGAGCAACAAAGCCATGCTCCAGCCAATACAAACATCTCTTCTTCATGTACTGAAGTCTGTGGAGAAGGATCAAGCCCCAAATGCTGTGCCAAGGTATGTCTAGTCAACATATATCCAAAGGATCAACCTGAGAAAGCTACTAGGATGTATGCCATAATAGATGAGCAGAGCAACAGATCCCTGGTCAAGCCTAAATTCTTTGAGATCTTCGGCGTAAAGGGACATGCAACACCATATACTCTCAACCCCTGTTTTGGTTGTGTAGAAACCTCCGGCAGAAGGGCCGATGGGTTCATGGTCTCCCATATCAAGGCAAAGAAGGGCATACCCTTACCAACATTAGTTGAGTGTGACCAAATACCAGACAACAGGGAAGAAATTCCTACTCCAGAAGCTGCATATCACCATCCCCACTTAAGGCACCTGATTACTGAAATTCCACCAATGGACATGGATGCGGAAATACTAGTCTTGCTGGGAAGAGACATTCTCAGAGTACATAAAGTGCACCAGCAGTGCAATGGATCTGACGACGCTCCATACGCACAAATAATTGATCTAGGCTGGGTAATAGTGGGCGATGTATGCTTAAATAGAATGTGAATGCCATCTGAGATTAACTCCTTCAAAACTAACATGCTAATAAATGGGCGTGCATCTCACCTTAGACCATGCCCTCATCATTATGAAGTAAAAGAGAAGCCTCTTGACATCATCCAGGTATCTGATGTTACTCCCATCCCCTATGATGACAACTTAGGTAACACAGTGTATTGTTCCACATGTGATGACAACAGAATAGCCTTGTCAGTTGAAGATAGAGAGTTCATCGCAATAATGGACAGTGAACTCTACAACGATGAATCTAACAGCTGTGTTGCACCACTACCTCTTCATGCTACAAGAGTCAGACTTCCAAATAATCATGAACAAGATTTATCCAGATTCAACTCACTTCAGCGAACACTAAAGAACAGGCCTGAAATGAAGGAACATTTCATTGCATTTATGAAAAGGATCTTTGACAATGATCACGCTGAGCCAGCTCTACCTCTTCTTGAACGTGACGACTGCTGGTAACTGCCTTTCTTTGGAGTGTATCATCCACGTAAGCCAAAGCAAATCAGGGTAGTGTTTGATTCCAGTTCTAAGCATCAAGGTCTATCCCTGAACGATGTTCTTCTTACTGGTCCCAACCTAACCAACAACCTTGTAGGAGTACTTATGAGGTTCAGAAGAGAGCCAGTTGCCATAATTGTTGACATTGAACACATGTTCCATTGCTTTATAGTAAGAGAAGACCATAGGAACTTCCTAAGGTTTTTGTGGCACCGTGACAATGACATAAACAATGAAGTGATTGAATACCGCATGAAAGTACATGTCTTCGGAAACAGTCCTTCGTCTGCTGTTACAACATATGGTCTACGGAGGACTGCCCTTGATGGAGAAAAGGAGTATGGTGCAGATGCTCAACACTTCATTGAGAGAGACTTCTACATGGATGATGGATGCAATTACCCACAGATGAAGAAGCCATAGACCTGCTTCAAAGGACTCAAGGTATGCTTTCTGAGACCAACCTCAGACTTCATAAGATTGCCTCAAACAGTGCTGCTGTGATGAAAGCCTTTCAGCCTGGTGATCATGCCACAGGATTTAAATCTGGGAATGGACATGCCTCCTGTTCAGTGAAGTCTGGGCTTATGGTGGGACTTATTTAAAGACACCTTTTGGCTTTCAAGTCAGCTCTGCAGACAAAAAATCTATAAGTTACAGCGCACACATGATACATACTCCTGTCAGGCTATTTAAAAGCATCTAAACGTATATAGCAAAAAATGCAAAATTACGGGGGTTTGGTCACACTGAATGGCCATGAAGTGCTTAAGCCCACTGACTGCTGCAAAGTACCCCATTTTACGAGTGGGAACCTACACTGACCTTAGAGTGAATGCTCATATCTCTTAAACCATGGAAGCTAACGCCTCTCTTTATGGGAGACCAGAGGACACATCCCATGGATCAGGTGGACACTGATTGGGGCTAATTAAGGAGGATGGGGTTCACCAACCTAAAAAGGTCTGGTCAGGACCCAAGCATAAAGCATACAACAAAACTAGATATTTGGGGGGAACACCCTACCAAACGCATGGTGCTGCTCGTAACGACCAACAAACAAAAAATCTATAAGTTACAGCGCACACATGATACATACATATTACGGGGGTTTGGTCACATGGCCATTCAGTGTGACCAAACCCCCATAATTTTGCATTTTTTGCTATATACATTTAGATGCTTTTAAATAGCCTGACAGGAGTATGTATCATGTGTGCGCTGTAACTTATAGATTTTTTGTTTGTTGGTCGTTACGAGCAGCACCATGCATTTGGTAGGGTGTTCCCCCCAAATATCTAGTTTTTTTGTATGCTTTATGCTTGGGTCCTGACCATACCTTTTTGGGTTGGTGAACCCCATCCTCCTTAATTAGCCCCAATCAGTGTCCACCTGATCCATGGGATGTGTCCTCTGGTCTCCCATAAAGAGAGGCGTTAGCTTCCATGGTTTAAGAGATATGAGCATTCACTCTAAGGTCAGTGTAGGTTCCCACTGGTAAAACGGGGTACTTTGCAGCAGTCAGTGGGCTTAAGCACTTCATGGCCATTCAGTGTGACCAAACCCCCGTAATTTTGCATTTTTTGCTATATACGTTTAGATGCTTTTAAATAGCCTGACAGGAGTATGAATCATATGTGCGCTGTAACTTATAGATTTTTTGTTTGTTGGTCGTTACGAGCAGCACCATGCGTTTGGTAGGTTGTTCCCCCCAAATATCTAGTTTTTTTTTGTAAGCTCTGCAGACAAGCCATTCAACAAACGTGGTGTCCTGTCAGTGGTGAATAGTCTATATGATCCACTGGGATTTGCGGCTCCCATCACCATACAAGTAGAGTTGAGCGTACCCGGACTGTAAAGTTCGGGTCCGTACCGAACTTTGGGGTGTCCGGGACCCGGACCCGGACTTTTCAAAAAAAGTCCGGGTTCGGGTCCGGGGTTCTGGTAATTTTAATGAAAAATCTTAAAAATGCTGTAAAAAAGTCCAGGAAGGTCCTAGAGGTCTGCAAAAGGAAGGAAAATGGGGGTAAGGGTGGGACAAGTGCCCTACAAAGAAATGGGGACAGGGAAATAACTTTAAATATTTAAAAAAAAATAAAAACATAAAAAATGCGAAAATGGAGATCATCTTCAAAATGGGTCTGAAAAGTATTAATTAACATTAGAGGACATAGAACTGTTCTAAAATCATCTTCAAACTGTGTCAAAAAAGTATAAATAAGCCGGGAGTACCCATATCACTGTTCTGCAAAATGTGTGTGTCGCTTTTAATGAAACCGGGAATCAGTGCACATCTGTTCTGCACAATTATTTAAAGTCTGTGTGTCACTTTAAATGAAACCGTCAATCATTGCACATCTGTTCTGCACAATTTTTTAAAGCCTGTGTGTCACTTTAAATGAAACCGTCAATCAGTGCACATCTGTTCTGCACAATTTTTTAACGTCTGTGTGTCACTTTAAATGAAACCGTCAATCATTGCACATCTGTTCTTCACACTTCTGTTTAGTCGGTGTCACTTTTATTATTGCCGCTAATCATTGCACATCTGTTCTTCACACTTCCGTTTAGTCTGTGTCACTTTTATTATTGCCGCTAATCATTGCACATCTGTTCTTCACACACAACATCTGTTCTGCACCAGAACAGATGTTCTTCACACATTACATCTGTTCTGCACACATCTGAAAATAGTTTAGAACACTTTACCTAAAACCGGGTGCAGAACCATACACCTGTTCTTCAAACATCTGGAATCTGTGTGTGAAACTACAGCATAGAGAAGAACAGGCATATGGTTTTGCTCTTCACACACAGTTTGCAGATGTTTTCAGAACAGTGATATTATATCACTGATATGATATCACTGTTCTTCAAACATCTGCAAACAGTGTGTAAAGAGCGGAACCATATGCC
>BLSH010203968.1:30391-58861 GCA_018402905.1 Glandirana rugosa
CTAAATGGAACATACATCTCTACTCGCTTGAAGATCTTCCGGCTTGAAGCCCTGTTTCAGGCCCAAGCCCAGGCCTGTCTTGGGCTTGAAACAGGGCCTGGGGCTTGAGGTAACTTTAGTTACCCCTGTGTCTGAAAATCCGTGTTTTTTCCGACATTTTATCAGGACCTTCCAGGATCTCCAGACGTTTTCCTTCCTTTACACCCATTCCCACCCTGTTCACTGGTTGTTTCTTTACCCCTGTCCCTTTATTGAAATCCTTCCTTTTGCAGACCTCTAGGACCTTCCAGGACTATTTTACAGCCTTTTTTGTGCCTAAAAGTCTGTGTCCCCATTGATTTCAATGGAGTTCGGGGTCCGGGACAAAGTTCGGGTTCTGTCCGGACCCGAACCCGGACTTTGTCCCGAAGTTCGGCCTTCTAGAAGTTCGCTCATCTCTACATACAAGGTAAATCCTTATTAAGACAATTATCAGAGACTATTCAAGATTGGGATGCTCCACTACCAACAGATAAATATTCAAAGTGGAAATCCTGGAAACAATCTCTACATGCCTTAGATGGAATTGACTTACCACGCTGCTACACTTCAGCTTCACTTGCTGCAAGTCAGAGAAAAGAGATTCATAGCTTCTCAGATGCATCCACTAAGGCCATAGCAGCTGTTGCCTACCTCAAGGTAAGAGACTCTCACAATCAAACCCATGTAGGGTTTCTGTTTGGCAAAACTAAGGTAGCACCTAAGCCTGAGCACACAATACCCAGGCTTGAGCTTTGTGGGACTGTATTAGCCGTAGAAATTGCAGATTTTATACTGCGTGAACAAGAAATTCTAATAGATGACATCAAATTCTACACAGACAGCAAAGTTGTTTTGGGCTACATATACAATCAGAAAAAGCTTCTATATCTATGTCAGCAACCGTGTAGAAAGAATCAGAAAATCCTCAAGGCCTGAACAATGCCATCGTGCTCCATCGGAACATAATCCTGCAGATCATGCCACCAGACCAATATCTGCAATTGCCTATGCAAACTCTTCTTGGTTAACAGGACCTGAACTCCTGCTGGACCACACAGAAGAAACTACACCTGAGGTCTTCAGTCTTCTAGATCTTGACAATAATCCTGAGATTCCTCCTGGAGTCAAGACTTTTGCTGCGTGATTTGAATCCTAAGCTCCAAATTGGAGACCTTGTTCTGCTCCAAGACCAACAAGCCGAAAGAATTGAATGGTCCATGGGACTCATAGTAAAGACCATTCCCAGTGATGATGGTATGGTACGTAAAGTGGAGGTGAAGGTTGCCAGACAAGGAACTGTAAAGACTTTACTCAGACCTATCACAGAACTTGTTTTGCTCTCGCCTTTTGCAGACTGAACTTGCTTGCCTGGGTCTGCTTGATTTACTTTCTACCACAAGAAGAATGTGCCTTGAACTTTTAAGTGACACTACTTGATGCCTTCTTTATTGTTGTTGCATATACATGCATGCTATTTTTGTCTTTCAGGGTTTCAAGACAACTGCTAATTGCACTATTGTTTATTTGCTTTGCATAACTACCGTTATGAGATAGCATAGTGGTATTTACAATACCAGACGGGGAGTGTGCTGTTACATTTATGTAACCTAATGTTTGTATAGTTGGTTATTACACTGCCATCTTGTGGTTGTTTTTGGATATTTCACCTTTCCATTCTGTTTTCTAAGTGTGTATCTCCCTTCTTCTCAGTTAACTTCCTCTTCCTGTTATGTAACTTCTTCTTCCTGTGTCCTTTCTCTGTCTCATAAGAAAGAACATGGCCACACATTTGCAGGCCTCACACAATCTGCTCACTTCCTAGGACACATTACCATGTTTTGACCTTCAAAATATTGTCTTTCAATCATCTGCCACATCTTGATGTCTGCTGTACCTGCTATTCGCAATAAAGACCCACGTTGATGGAAAAAGACATATTTTGGTGAGTTCAAGCTATCTGATAAGAACTGTCCGCGGTGATTATATCTGCTTATACAGGCCAGGCATAGAGGTCTTAGCAAGGGATAAGTCACTATTACAACAGTTGGAGTCAGAATAATTATTGCTAAGGTTCTTAAAGCTGAACTCTAGGCACGTATAAAGGACACAAATTTAAATTCAAGAAGTGTAAGCACCTGAATTTGACTTGGTAATAGTCTCCTATAGTCCTTGTATAGTAGGAGAGTCAACCAGTTAAGGTGTTGATAATAAGTACACTGATAGGAGGAGAGAGGAGAATGACAGAGAGATGAGCTAATCACTGTGCTGTTTGTCCTTTCACTCTCCTGTGACAGGCTATATGTGTTCAGGACATCCTGGACTCAGAGGAAGAGGGTCAAACGATGCTAGCAATCAGATTTAGGACATTTGGTGGCAAAAAACTGTACTGTGGGGAAAGTCTTTGGATTGAGGCTGAATAGTGCAGAAAAAGCAGTTTTTTAATTTAATCTTTTAACGGCTATAAATTGTTATCTACTTGTTTTTGGCTGGAGTTGCAGTAATCTAGATTGGAATGCTGTGGGGCTTGCAGCATACCAGGATGAAACGTGTCTGAATCTGTTTTTTCTTCCATTGCATCCATTTTTCCTCCCTATTGTTTTGCCCTCTTCCCTCTCTTTCATTTCCTTCCCCTTTGCTTTGGCTTTCCTTAGAACTGAACCATTATTGATGTGGCAATTTTCTGGTAAGGGTTCTAGCACAAAAAACATCGCATTAAAAAGGATCTAGAAAACACAAACGACCATTGCTATTTATCTATTTTTCATAGATCTTGCACTCTCCACTTTTAGTAAGTATGCCTCCGTGTTACAACATAGGAGAGCAATTATGGAGTGACTGAAAGTTGTCACCCTAAAAGAAAAAGCTTCAGAGCAAGGACCTTCATGGCAGGATCACCATTTATAATGTTAATGAAGGCTGCAGATTTAAAAACAATGAATAAAATATTACTTGTTAGAGCTTACAATGCCTTGAAAACTTATTCATACCCCTTGAATGTTTCCACATTTTGTCATGTTATAACCAAAAACGTAAATGTATATTATTGGGATTTTATGTGATAGACCAACACAAAGTTGCACATAATTGTTAACTGAAAGGAAAATGATAAATGGTTTTCAATATGTTTTACATAAAAATGTGTGAAAAGTGTGGCATACATTTGTATTCAGCCACCATTAGTGCCGGTTCACACAGGGGCGATCCGACTTGCGGGGCGACTTTGCTAAGTGAGTTGAAAGCAATTTCAGCGTGACTTTGGGCAACTTATAGCGAGACTTGAGGCGACTTACAACACAACTTCATGCCAGGTGACTTTGCTGTGGCCAATCAGAGAAGGGAGGGAGGGGGTTGCCCTTAAATAAATTCTATTCTTTTCACTGTGAAGTTGCTTCTGTTTAAATGGGGGATCCGACTTGGAGGCGACTTCCATTGAATTCTATGGGCACAAGTCAGATAGAAGTCGCCTCCAAGTAGTACAGGAATCTCTTCTGAAGTTGCCTTGAAGTCGGAGCGACTTCAGTAGTGTACATAAAGATGGCTACCATTAACTTCAATGGGATTTCTTGTGTCAAGTGACCTGGGGCAACTTGAGGGGACTCAAGTTGGGTCGCAAGTCGTCCCTGTGTGAATAGGGCCTTACTCTGATACCCCCAAGTAAAATCTAGTGGAACCAATTGCCCTTAGAAGTCACCTAATTAGTGAATAGAGTCCACCTGTGTGCAATTTAACCTCCCTGGCGGTATGATTATATCAGATTTTTGCGTCTCAAAGCGGTACATTGTTTTGCATAGAAATTTGGCGTTTTATATTGTAGGCCTGTAATTCTTAGGAATAACTCACTTAAATCTGTCCAAACATTAGTCTAGTAGACATCCCGAGTATGACAAAGTTTGAAACAATGAAATCATAAATTATAATATAATAAATAACTATAAATAATTATAAATAATAATAATAATAATAAAATGCATTCAATAATGTAATCAAATCAAAGCACTGAAATTTGCTCAGTTGCAGAATTGTCGCTGTCGTCACTTTCAGTGTCTGATGACGAATTTCCCCACAAATCTGTATCGCTCAATTCTGCAAATGACTCAATGATTTGATACAGTAATGTAATCTTACAGATTACAGTGTACTGTATGCGTTGTGTGCTTTGCACTTTCTGAATTTGCCGCCGGGCTCCGCCCCCATGCGACACAGACCCGGAACCCAGAGGCATCGGGTGAAGATTCCACCAGATGACACAGCGGAGGGACATCGCAGGATCCTGGGGAAAAGGTAAGTACTTTTTCCAGGATCCTGCAATGTGATCCCGAGTGTGGCTTGGGGTTACCACTTTTGGTAATAAAAACTCACCCCGAGCCACACTCGGGAAAACCGCCAGGGAAGTTAATCTCAGTATAAATACAGCTGTTCTGTGAAGCCCTCAGAGGTTTGTTAGAGAACCTTAGTGAACAAACAGCTTCATAAAGGCCAAGGAACACACCAGTCAGGTCAGGGATAAAGTTGTGGAGAAGTTTAAAACAGGGTTAGGTTATAAAAAAAATATCCCAAGCTTTGAACGTCTCACAGAGCACTGTTCAATCCATCATCCAAAAATGGAAAGAGCATGGCACAACTGCAAACCTACCAAGACATGGCCTTCCACCTAAAATGACAGGCTGGGCAAGGAGAGCATTAATAAGAGAAGCAGTCAAGAGGCCCATGGTAACTCTGGAGGAGCTGCAGAGATCCACAGCTCAGGTGGAAGAATCTGTCCACAGAACAACTATTAGTCGCGCACTCCAGAGATCTGGCCTTTATGGAAGAGTGGCAAGAAGAAAGCCATAAGAATTCCCATTTGCAGTTTGCAAGAAGTCAGGTGGGGGACACAGCAAACATGTGGAGGAAGGTGCTCTGGTCAGATGAGACCAAAATTGAACTTTTTGGCCTAAAAGCAAAACGCTATGTGTGGCAGAAAACTAACACTGTACATCTCCCTGAATACACCATCCCACCGTGAAAATATGGTGGTGGCAGCATCATGTTGTGGGGATTCTTTTCTTCAGCAGGAAAAGGGATGCTGGTCAGAGTTGATGGGAAGATGGATGGAGCCAAATACAGGGCAATCTTAGAAGAAAACCTGTTAGTGTCTGCAAAAGACTTCAGACTGGGGCGGAAGCTCACCTTCCAGCAGAAGAACAAACCTAAACATATAGCCAGAGCTACAATGGAATGGTTTAGATCAAAGCATATTCATGTGTTAGAATGGCTCAGTCAAAGTCCAGACCTAAATCCAATCGAGAATCTGTGGCAAGACTTGAAAATTGCTGTTCACAGACGCTTTCCATCCATTCAGAGAGCTTGAGCTATTTTGCAAAGAAGAATGGGCAAACATGCCATTCTCTAGGTGTGCAAAGCTGGTAGAGACATCCCCAAAAAGACTTGCATCTGTAATTGCAGCGAAAGGTGGTTCTACAAAGTATTGACTTAGGGGGGCTAAATTTAAATGCACCCCACACTTTCACAAATTTATTTGTAAAACATTTTGAAAACCATTGATCATTTTTCTTCCACTTCACAATTACGTGCCACTTTGTGTTGGTCTATCACATAAAATCCCAATAAAATACATTTACATTCTTGGTTGTAACATTACAAAATGTGGAACATTTCAAGGGATATAAATACTTTTTCAGGGCACTGTATATCACATTTTAGTGATTGGGTTTACATATTCTTTAAGCCATACAGGGAGTACCATTTAATACTTATTTTAAAAAAACTGTTTGTAGCAGGTCCCTGTTTAAAAGTAATATATTATAAAATATAATGGTTTCACCCAGTCATAACGGTAATTTTGTAAAAGCTGATATGCCTAAAAATTTTAATTAATTTACGATTTCTAAAGAAAAAATAACATCAATATTAATAATAAATGATCTCCAAATAAATTAAACTGAACATGATGTTCCAATGCTGTCTTGTGCTTAGAATGTATAATCTCATTGTTAATCAATAATCATTATCAGTAAAGTGAAAAGAAAAATGCAAAGTACAGGTATGAATGGAAGTCCAGTAATTCCCAGATGAAAGATGAACACATAGATCAAAAGAATAAAGTAAAAAACTGCCCTTAAGGGTCAGCTTACAAAAAAACGATATTGTATTTATAAGTGGATGCTGGCATTTTATGACTTCTTATGTTATTTGGCAACCGCTGACCATTTTTAGGTATGTGGGTGTTTAAAGCTGAGAATTATGACAAGCACTTGCTGTCATTTGTTGGAAATACTTTCAGAAATAAGAAGCAGCTTGATTTGTACTTTACAGGCACCTGAAAATTTACCATCAGGGTCCATTAATATCACTGCGCTGTATATGCAATAATGCATGTCACATATGATGGTGTTCTGCGACGCTATACAATGTGAATAGCACCCTAATGCACCTTCCCAATGTAACTGCTTTGCACCTATACCAGCCCTATACCACATTAAAACAAACCTTTACCGGATTTGAACCACATCTAACTTGCACCTATGCTGAGCCAACGCTGTTCCTATACTAAATGCAGGTTAACTGGGACTGGCGTGCATCAATGGTGTTAAAGGGCCCCAACAATAGCCAGCAGAAGAACATCTCAAAGGATTCCCCCTCCTATAAAAATTCTGCAAGTCCCCCTTTTTCCCCTGCCCACTCCTCTACCTTCCTCATTTTTTTTTGAACAGTGCATACCCAGTGGGTCTAGGATATGGGCTTTGGCAATATACTTACAGTACTCAGTAGATATGCTCAACTGGACATCAAATGTCATTTTATGCCTAGTCCCTACTGTTAATACCCTTGTATGCTAAATTGTGTTATTACAATTTTTAATCCATTTTATGATTGCTAGTTACCGACCATATTGGGTGATAGTATATTAACCACTTTAATAGAGGACACTTACACCCCCTTCCTTCCCAGACCAATTTTCAGCTTTCAGCGCTCTCCCACTTTAAATGTCAATTACTCAGTCATGCTACACTGTACCCAAACAAAATTTTTATCATTTTTTTTCTCACAAATAGAGCTTTCTTTTGGTGGTATATAATCACTGCTGTGTTTTTTATTTTTTTCAATATAAGCAAAAAAGTAGAGAAAATTTTGAAAAAAAAACCACTTTTATTTTAGTTTGTATTGAAACATTTTGCAAAAAAGTGATTTTTCTTCATAAATTTGGGCCATAATGTACACTGCTACATATCTTTGGTAAAAATTACCCAAATTAGTGGATATTATTTATTCTCTGTGAAAGTTTTATAGAGTCTAGAAGCTATGGTGCAAATCATTGAAAATTGATCACACCTGATGTATTATTGCTCACACACAGCTTATGCATACTTGCAATGACACCACAAAGTATAATCTATGAGGCATAACGAGTCTTTTGAACATGTCATTTGTTTCCAGAAGTTTTTGAAAAATGTGGAAAAAAAATGAAACCACATTTTTTTTACACAAAGCTGTCCATTTATAAGATATTTCCAACATTCTGCTACTCCTGAGTATGGCGATACCACATGTGTGAGACTTTTACACAGCCTGGCCACATGCGCAGGCCCAACATTGAAGTAACACGTTCTACGAGCATAAATTACACGTCTCATTTCTCAACCACCTATTACATTTTTGAAGGCCCTGGAGCACCAGGACAATGGAATTGCCCACAAAATGACCCCATTTTGGAAAGCAAACACCCCAATGTATAATCTATGAGGCATTATGAGTCTTTTGAACATATCATTTTTTTCCAGAAGTTTATGGAAAATGTGGGAAAAAAATGAAAATGCATTGTTTTTTTACACAAAGCTGTCCATTTATAAGATGTTTCCAACACATAGCATGTACATAGAAAAAATGACACCCCAAAATACTTTCTGCTACTCCTCCTGAGTATGGCGATACCACATGTGTGAGACTTTTACACAGACTAGCCACATACAGAGGCCCAACATTCAAGTAGCACCTTCAGGTGTTCTAGGGACATAAATTACACACATAAATTCCTGCCAACCTCTCACATTGTTGACATCCCTTCATATTTCTAACACATAGCATGTACTGAAATACCAATTACAAACCAAAATACATTCTGCTGAGCAAAGGGTAAAGAAAAGATTACCTGCGGTTTAGTAGTGCAGTGGCCCACAGAGGAGAGCATCGGTCCAGGCAGCAGGCAGGAATGTGGACCGCAACAGCAAAACAGACAGCAGGCAGCAATACTGTCCATAGTCAGTACAGGTAGAGATATTAGCAGCACAGCCAAACCATTGGTCCCGGTAGCAGGCAGGGATGCGGTCGGCAGCAGTGAAAGGATCGTCCATGCAGCAGGCAGGAATACTGTCCATAGTACAGGCAGCAGGCAGAGATATGGTCAGTACAGCCAAAGTATTGGTCCAGGCAGCAGGCACATGGTCCATAAAAAGTCCTGGGTCAGTGCAGGCAGAGATATTGTCAGTACAGCCAAAGTATTTGTCCAGGCAGCAGGCAGGCCCATCAAGCTTAGGGCCTCAGGAAAGAATGGAGACAGGGGTAGAGGCTTCTCCCACCCAATCACTTTGAAGCCTCCGGACACCAGACCCCATTCTGGGAATTGCAAAACAAAGAAAAGACCAATAACTGTTTTTCTCAAACATCATTCTGGAGCCCCTCACATATGGGAGACCCCTGTGTAGCAGGGTGAAAGATCAGTCCAAGGGGCAGGCAAAAACATGGTCAACATTCCCGGGGTCAGTGCAGGTAAAAGACAGAAATAGATGGTTGACAGAGGCATAGTCGATACAGTCCAGGGTCAGTTCACGTGAAAGGCAGTGGTATGGTTGGTTTAGGCAACAGGGAACTAATCAGCACAGGAATTGAAAATGGGGAAATGGCAGTCTACTTGAAACATGGGCTAATAATTTACAAGGGTATGATAGCGTCGGAAGCATTCTTCGTTGAAAAGGCCAGGTTGGGAGGGACATTGGGGACAATGTAGACTAGTGTCTCTCCTAACTCCTCTTTTGCTGCACACCCAACATTTTTTTTGGCGTCTTCTTCCTTTTGCTGATGGTGGAATATTTTCAGAAAAATAATGCTCATGCAGTCTGCTGACACAATCGAAGCAAAGGCTTTCTGGGGGGGATCCTTGTGGATATATCAGGGCAGTGATGACATCTTCAATACATTTTAGAAAGGTGTTGAATACTTGGCGTTGGGTCCATTTTTGATAAGTGATGAATGCGTTGTACATGGCCAAATGAAAAAAGTAAATGCAACTTTTTTATACCAGAAGAGGGACTTTCTTGTGGATAGGTAGGGCTGCAACATCTGATCATTTAAATCCATCCCCCCATGAATTTATTGTACTCGTGATTACAGCAAGGCTTTAGAACTGGGCCGCGTCTTCCACCATGGTGTCATCATGGATGGTTGACATGATGTATACGTCCTTCTTATCCCTCCACTTCATGGCCAACACTTCCTTGCTCCTTAGGCTTTCCGATTTCCCCCCTTTGTAACCTTGTGGTGAAAAGACACTGTGGGAAGCTCTTCCTGTTTTTCCTTTTTATTTAGGTATAGGTGGCGTAAAAAGGGCAAACTAGTATAGTAGTTGTCCATATAAATGTGATACCTCTTTTGGAAGAGTGGGAATGCCAGCTGCCAGACAATTTTCCTGCTTGTTCCCATGTATGGTGGACACTCAGGGGGCTGGAGCTGGGAATCTTTGCCTTCGTACACATAATGCTATAAATTGATGAGCAAAAAGATTGGTTTGGTCCACAATGTTTTGGACCAACTCGTCAGAAAAATAAATAAAAAAAAAAAATATTTCCAAGAACCCTTCTGTGTTGACTTGAACATCTGGCTGTCCTGTGAAAGGGGGGGATTGTGGCTGACCTTGTGCTAGAAGGCAGCCACAATGGGTTTGCCAAGGCCTCTGGGAGCTGGGTTTGGGCCCAAATTCTTTGGCGCAAAATGCCAGCGTTTGTACTGGGCAATCCCTCCTGGGGTCTAGCGCCATTGGCATTTGCTGATATTGGCCATTGGGGTGTCTGGCGCTGCTGGTAGCTGCCTGGTCTTCAGTCCGTCTTCTTTTAGGATGGACTGCTTCCTCCTCAAATTCAGATGATGATGTCCTGCCTTCAGCGGGCACATATTAGGAACCAGAACCGGAATGATAACTGTGACTGGGCGATGAGAGCTCCCCACTGCTCTCATCAGTCAGGCTCAGCATCTGATATGCCTCTTCTGAGTGTACACTCTTCTTGCGGACATGGTGACAGGTACTCAGACTGGTGACATGTACTCTGGTGACAGGTATTTTGTTGACAGGTACTCTAATTGGTGACAGGTACTCTGGTGACAGGTACTCTGATCGGTGACAGGTACTCTGATTGGTGACAGGTACTCTGGTGACAGGTACTCTAACGTGTACTTTGGTGACAGGTACTCTGACAGGTACTCTTGATTGGTGACAGGTACTCTGGTTGGTGACAGGTACTCTAGTGACTGGTACTCTGATTGGTGACAGGTACTCTGGTGGCAGGTACTTGGACTGATGACAGGTACTTGGACTGGTGACTTTGATTGGTGACAGGTACTCTGATTGGTGACAGGTACTCTAGTGACAGGTATTGATTGGTGACAGGTACTCTGGTGACAGGTACTCTGGTGACAGGTAGTCTGATTGGTGACAGGTACTCTGCTTGGTGACAGGTACTTTGGTAAAAAAAACCTTCAGTGTGCAGCAGCCCCCTCAGCCACCCTAATATTTATCTGAGCCACATCTTGATCCAGCGATGTTACACAAGAGCATTGGTTGTCTGGGGCTCTACTTCCCACCATTGGCTCCCACTGCTATCAATCAAAGTCAGTTAGCCAATGAGTAGAGGGGGGGGCAGGGCCAAGCCACAGCTCCGTGTCTGAATGGACACATAAAGCAGCGGCTTGGCTCAGATGCCACCATAGCAAGCTGCTTGCTGTGGGGGCACTCAGCAGGAACCAGGGACCCAGCAAGAGGAGGATCTGGGCTGCTCTGGGCAAAACCACTGCACAGAGCAGGTAAATATAACATGTGTGTTATTTTTAAACAAACAAAAATACTTTAATATCACTTTAAAGAGTATGAAAACCCAACATTTCATATTCCTGGATATTCCTGGTATGTGCCTGCTGTACCATGTTACTTGTATGAAATAGTATTTGTTCTCTTTGTATTGCTTCCTTTGTGTGAAATCCCTGGTGTTCCTATCAGTCCCTCAGCTTTCCTATTAAAAATTGACCACAATAAACAGACCATGGTCAGTTCTCTAGGTATGCTGGGAACTCAGCCTGCTCTTCTCCAATCATCAGACTTGTCCTGACATGCCCCCCCCCCCCACGTTGTACAAGGTGAGGGTACACTTTAAGTTTACCTTTATTACCTTTGGTGCCTGTTTTCTTTGATATAGAAATAATATTGGGTACTAAGTATTACTTTCAGTGATTTTCTGTAATATTGTATGTTTGTACACTCTACCTGGTGTTTTAGAGGGATCGTGGCAAAGTGCAGAACTAATTAGCGGCTCCTATGGGGGTAGCGTTAACCCTTTTTCAGTGGGCTGAGCAAGTCTTGCTGGATGCCGACACCCAACAGTATTGGAGTTGCCAAGTTGCTTTGTGTTGCCACTTGATGCGGGGGGTTTTGCTTTTCTTAAGGTAACAGGATGCATCCATGTCACTGGATTCTAACCACATGGGTTTTCTAATGAGAGAGGACAGCATAAGCCTTCAGACAATCTTTCTTTAATTGCAAGTCTGTATGGTGGATCTGAACAAGCAGGCAGTATAGGGGAAGGAGGGAAAGGAATCATTTCTTTGACTTACTCCGTTGTTTGCATACAGTTCAGCTTTAGGTGAAATTTCTTTCTCTATTTTATTGCATTGCTCTTTTAAAAAGAGAAGAAAAGGAAGGTGCACGCACCTAGTGCATTACCAAAAATAATTTATTCCAAAGGGGTACTCACAAAAGACACATGAAGACAGGACATGATAAAATCAAGGCACAAGGCAGGATGAAAGCTGGAACTTATCCCTTTTTACTGTGTATGCATTACTCTGTTGTCTTTAGTCAAAAATATGCTAAAAAAAAGTGTTTTAAAAGGCGCTTACCTCTAATGCCTACTGCTATAGTCTTAGTACCTCATAATTACAATGAGCAGTGGAGCTTTGTGAGCGGTTGAAGTATGCATCTTATCATAAACCATTTAAATCATGTATTAAATCCACATTTCTACCAACCTGATTTCTATGAGACACACAGAGGGGGAGGATGTTTCCAGTCTATCATTATTGGATCCTTATGCTGAAAGTTTTTTTTTTTCTGCATGAATGTTAATAAAGTAACTGCAGCTGTTCCAAAGTATACTGTGATACTGAGGGTCACAAGAACTAAGACTCCTTATATTTGCATCATTGCCTTTCCTAACAAGCCAAGTGTCTGGTCATTGAAAAAAAAATATTGCAGTTTTGAAAACTCACTTTTCACTTAACTTTCTGAATCGGCAAAGTGCTGTAAGGTTCATCTCTACACGTTCTGTTCTGTGAGAGAGAGACTAATGTGCAGTTTCATCTATAGTAGCCACCTTCACCATATGGCTGGTATGCCTACTGCCCACTGGTACTTGGATGCCCCCATGACTTGAGGTGCAGTGCTATATTCATAGGACCAGGAGGCCCCCCACAACCCTCAGAGAGGCAGAAAGAGGGTTCATATATGGTATTAGATGACTTCACAATGCAGAAAAAGTTTAAGGAGGGTACCGTATCCAAGAGTGATCTGGACTAGAGACTGCCAAGTGAGGAGTGGTTATACTCAGGGCTGGCTAGCATTAGGCAGAGGAAAGTCTATTATCCTAGCAAGGGTCAAGGAAGGCAGTAATCAGTAGCACATTCATTACAAAAGCAAGGGTCAGGGCAGGTGGCAATTAAAGAGTCATACACTATACAAACAAGGGGTTGGCAAAAGAAGAATCCAGAAATGACAAGACTAGGCTTGGGAAAAAGAGCCAAGTAGCAAACACTATGTTTAAATAAAGTGCCACTGTTCTGTCAGGGGGAAAAGGCTGGGCGTATAGATGCTGACCTGGTGCCTAGCACTGAGGATGCCACTAAGGGAGGTGAGGGGGAGAGGGTAGAGAGACCAATAAGGTGACTGTGTAAAAAAAGAGGATCATATTTAGGGAGAGGGATAGCATGCCAATTGCTCCAAACATATCCCCACCTTTCTAAGGAGGGTACTCCAGGCCCAAAAAAGTAGATGAAGGTACTGAAAACTCCTAACCAGATAATAGGCATGAACAATAACAGCCGCAAACCCAACAATGTTCTCCTATGCAGAAACCCTTCTAGTGGATGAAGTTCTGAATCTTCCTGGAGCCCAAGATGGCTTTTTACCTCAAACTCCTCCTGACCATTGACATTAAGCAGAAGTTTAGAAGAAACATTGGTCATTGGGTTAACAGGTTTCAGCAAGGAATCATTGAAGGAGTTGGGCATCATCATGGAGGAAGGACGTTTTGGATGGAAACAAACAGGGTTGATCTGTTTGATGATTTTAGAAGGGCCAATAAAGCTTGATGCTAGTTTCTGAGATTGGACTATGAAAAAGATATTGTGGATGCACAACCACTCTAAATAAACATCAGTTATCAGTAGAGGCTTTCTGAAAGGCACGCACTAGGTGGTTATGCAAGGTTTAGCAGAAAAATGGTCTACAAGCTTGTTCACCTCTGAAAAATCATAACTGTGAGAAAAAAGAAGCAGGCCCTGGAATACAGGCCATAAATATAAAGTAAGGGTGAAAACCCATACTAAGTGGATGTCAAATTGTTATGGGCAAATTCTGCCCATTGGAGAAAGGAGGCCCATTCAGTTAGCTTGTCTGAGAACAAGCAGCAGAGAAGTCTAGAGACTGATAAGTGCACTAATTTTGCCTGTAAGAGAGTAAAGTGGGTAATATACAAAAGAGACTGAAAACCTTCCAAAAACGAGAGTTGAACTGAGATCCTCGGTCAGAAAGAATGTTTATCTGAATGCCATGAAATATTACAATTTCTTTGGCAGTTTGGCAGAAGGCAGTTTGGATAATACTGGTTCTTTACTCTGCCTTCTCAACCCTAAGAATAGGCCCAACCCTACTGGCACACCTGGCAATAGTGTAATGCAAATACCACAACAGCAGACACAGATTATGATGAAGCAAAAGGAAACTTTTAGGCTGGGTTCACACCTATGCGAATTGGATGTGGCTTACACCGCATTCCAGTTTGCATGACACTTGAAAACACATTGTTTTCAAAGTGTCAGGTTCACATAGGTGCGTGTGCGTTTTCTGTGCAATGCAGTACGAATTCCCAGCCTATTAAGTTCAAGGGGAGCACATCTAACGGAGATGTGTTCCACACACTGAACGGGGATATTTTCCCCTGCTAGCTGACCCTCCCCCTCCCTCCTCCTGCAGCTGCTGCGCTGTGAGAACGGACAGGAGCCGTTGAACGGCAGCTCTGCTCCTTCTCAGCAGCAAACAGGCTGGAATTTGCACTGCAATGGTGTGAATCTAGCCTTACTGTATGACTGCTTAAAATGACAACAGCCACAGTGATAAGGCAACAAGTAAGTGTGATGAGGTATGATAAAACAAAGAGTTATTGTTACATATGAAAGAAAGGCAACTTTGTCTGTTCTTGGAGGACCCCTTTATGTCAAATGGCCACAAGAGCAGAGGTAAATACTTGAGAATGGCAGAAGAAGCAATTGTATTATTAATTTCAATACAGTATTTGACAACCCCAGCAGATTGGGCTATATGAGTCCAGACAGAAGGAGGGTACAGGAATGACTTTGTCAGTCCCCTCTCTCTTTCACCCTAGCAATACAGTCCCAGAAAACCGGCTTAACTTTAATACCTGACCCAGTGCAATGAATCAACCCCCAGGGTGGATCCACTTGTATGCAACTAATGCAACTAATGTCCCGAACACTGACAGGACCCTGGAGTTACTTTACGGTAGCGCACTTGTTGATCTTGTAATGAAGCAAACTCAGTAAATCCAAAGGGTTAAACAGCAACCAATATTGTAATCCTAAAGGGTAGTAAACAAGTGTGCTCACTGCAAGGCAGAGTACTGCAGTATCACAGTTACTTGTAACTTGAAAGGCAGAAATGCAAAGACAACACAGAGTTCTAGTTTAAGGGATATTGGGCAACTGCCCTTCTCACCAACTCCTGTGTCCCAAAGTACCACAGGGGAGATGCTGTAGATGCCAGATGTACCGGCCTTCATGAGTGTCCGACCGACACTGATTCATAGGAACATACACGCTCTTCAGGGTGCTTGGAAGGTCCTCGGGATTCCCCTTTAGGTCCAGGTGTCTGCTGTCAACTTTCTTGCTGCAGCAGACACAATTGCCCGAATACCAAGCCGCAGGACTCGGTCCGGTGTTAAGACTCCTTCCTCCCTCGTGGTGGCTCTGACCTCCCTGGAAGCTCTGCTGGTAAGGTCTCTCTCCCCTGATGCAAGGGCTGCTGGATCCTGTAGTTTTCATTATAGAGATCACAATGCAATATCCTGTGCTAGGAACTCCATTTCCCAGAGTTCTTTGCTCAGAGTTCTTTTCCCAGAGTTCCTTTCTCCTACACCAATCCTCCCTTGATTGGTTGAGCTCATTCTGCCAATGCATAGTCAGGGGAAAAGAGCAGAGTAGGTTGTCTCTCTGTGAATGTTTGTGAGAAACAAAAAGGGAGGGGTGAACTCACTCCTGAAAGCTAACAAGCTATACCTCTGTACAATGGGAGTTCTGGTCAGCATGGTGCAGCAACTCTGATAACCTCTACACCATGAAAGGGGTCATCTTTTTGAAGTCGTTCATTATCATCAAAGGTGAAATCCATTGAGAAATAAGTCCACAGATTTTCCAAGACAGGCAGAATAAAAGTGGGCCAGGACACTTAGTGCACCATGTACAGGTCTTGCAGACTCTGATGTAGCATCCTTCCTGAGAGCTGGCCACCAGAGTGAATGGGAGAAAATTGTGATGTTCTTGCAAATGCAAGATTGGCCTGCAGGCTCAAGTACAGTGGTCATTGATGCAGCAGGGGTAACAGAACCTTGGGCTCTGAACTGGTGCTTGGACCTGGTGGTTCAGCTTACAAAGTGAATTTGCAAATGACTAGGCATGAGTAGGATCCATCTACGGGATGTGAGGCTTGTGAAAATGTAAGGTTCACCTGTTCTGCAAAAAAAAAAGTGAGACTAATGTGCAATGTCACCTATAGCAGCCACCTTTGCCTTAAAGAAGAACTCCAGCTGTTCCTCCCCAAAACAGATGCATTGTGTAGGTAAAGGAACCACAACCCCACTGTCAGTTTGTGTGTTACTTACCTCCTTTAGCTGTATACAGCAGGTTTCTGTGTCTGTGATATTACTCCTCCTTCTGACTTCCTGTTTCCTTCCTTTTACAGTCCTGATACTACAAGACCCATGATCCTTTGAGCCTCTGTAGCTTCAGGGTAGGCTATGGAAGTCACTTGCACCAGTTCTGTAAGTTGATGTGGGTGGGTCCTAAGGTTACTGGGGGGGTTTCTGGGCCTTCATGTGGGTGGTGAAAGGTGTAAATGCAAGGGCTTTGGGAGCTTATTATAAAGTTGTTTCCTGCATATGTAAATTAATCACTGCACAGAGAGCAGGGCTCTGGGAGGGAGGGTCCTAGGGGTGGGACTCTCCCTGTTCACACTGGTCGGCATATTTAACTGGACAGGATTGAATTCTAATTGTGATTCATTCATTCCTGCCCCGCAGCAGCATAGCCAGCTTTCAGAACAGATTGTGTATGAAGGTGTTTTCTTCTTGAATAATTCTGTGATCTGTGAGGCTGGACCCTTCCTGTAGGTGTGACTGGGCGGGACTGAATGCTAATTAGGATGTATTTCATCCCATCCATCATCAGAGCTGTGAAGGAAGTTACATCATTGGCAGAGTCTGAAAGACTACAAAGGGGTGTGTACAGACTAGCTGCTGCAGGAAGTGGCTGTGGAAAGGACAGAGTCAATCAACAGGATGTACAGAGTGGAAGCCCAGGGGATCTGCAGATAGAAAAGCAACATAGTACAGAGTTATGGTGTAGGCTGGGATTGATCACTCCATTCAGTTCTAGTGCAAATGAAGTTGTTATTCAACTTTAAGGCTAGGATGCCCCAGGACTTAAGGTGCAGAGAGAGGTCGCGTATGGTGCCAGACAGCTTCATAATGTGGAACGGGTTCAAGACAGACTCCAAAGCAAGGGTCAGGGCAGGCAGTAATCTGTGAGTGGTCCATTATACAAGCAAGAGTCAGTGCAGAACAGTTTGTTATCCAAAAAATGGTTCAACAACAGGAGAATCTAGAAATGGCAAGACTGGGCTTACAAGAACAACAAAGAGTGTGTCAGGGCTGGGCTCAGCCTTCTCTTCTCAGAGCAAGCTGCTCCGCTGAGGGTTAATTGCCAGTGTCAGCTTTCACTCTGTCTCACCTGTCCATATCCTGCTCGTTATCCAGCTCTCCAAGCTATATAAACTGCCAGGATCATATGTCAGATGCCTTCGCCTGGTCAACATCTCTGGAGAAATCTCTGCTGTGTGTTCCTGTGAAAGACTTTGCCTGTTTGACATTCCCTTCTAATTCCTGGATGCAAGACCCTGCTCGGCTGACTCTCCTCTTGGCTCCTGATACTGCATTCTGTTTGTTTGACCTCGCTGATCTCTGGACTCTTGTTTCACTGGCTTGCTCTGACTATCCGATCTGGTTACCGAACCCTGGCTATATTTTGACCAAGTGTACTCTGTATATAACATTTTACCTTTTTATTAAAAAGTGTGATTTTACTGCACTTCTGTCTTTGTCTGATTCATGGTTCCTGACAGTATCGAGATTGAAGAAGAACATGGGACTTTTAAGGTGCCAACACACAAATTTTTTAAAGTATAATATCAAAAATGTATTGGTACATTCGTTAAAAATGACAATGATTATTGCATGTATTTGGTTATTGTGATTGAAAAAACAATACAGTTACATTGATTCTCCACATGTTTCTCCATGTAGCAGCTTCTTCAAGAGAATATTTTAACAATATTATTTATAATCACTACAAGTCAAAATAATACAATTAGAACAGACATAATGACACAAAAAATATAATATAAAAAATACACTTCATTTGACTCATAAAGCATGCATGCCTCTATTCCCCTCCCCCCTGCCTGGGCTCCCCTACTCTCCCCTGAAAAATGATTATACCAAACGCCAATGAACCAAAAGTCTGTAAACCATCCTTTTGGGGATATGCGATGACCACAGAGGGGACAACCCCGACCCCTTTTAAATATGGCCTGAATGGAGAGGAAAAAGCAAATCTAGGTAAGTACCCGGAGATAAGTGCCAAAGAACATTTCATTTTTAAAAGCCAAAGAGAACCCACCTGTGAATAGGTATTCAATTGGGAAAAAACAGATGTACCCGTAGTATGTAACATGGGAGCAAATAAAGACCTTCAGACTCAAGCAATCAGGGAAAGCTGGCCTAAACGGCAGCGGAATCTACAACAAAATCAACAAAAAGACATAAATAGGGTATTTTAAATGGACAGGATTCCCCCATCAAGGCTTGAAAATTGTCCCATGAAAAAAAGATAACAATAGTTATAACCACTTGCATTGTTTTGAGTTTGGGCATGAAGAATTCCTCCCATTCCTATGGCCACAGCACTGCTTAGTGCTGAAGGGGGTCTAAATAGTCCCCTCCACTTCACAGGCATCCAATGGCGCTGTGAGAAGCGCGGATGCCAAAACAGAAGCACTGCGCATGCATGAGCGCAAACCACAACGGAAATCTCATAATCATGCGATATCACACGGCGGCCATGATGGTAAATCTGCCCAAAGATGGGAGTGGCTGAAGGCAGTCAGCCACCCCCATCACCACCGCTGAAACAAGGCAAACAGTGGGGAGAGCATGCGCCCAACACAGCGGGTGACCCCTAGGGCCTCGCTGCACAATGCGGCACACATGCAGAGGGGGATCCACAGGATATCACCCCCGCACAGCGCCAACACAGTGGCGATGCCCGGGGCATCCGTATGGACACCTATTTCCCAAGGAGACAATCAGAAAAATATATCGCCGCCATCTAGTGGCAATAAATGGAACGATGCATCTAAGCATTGTCCCATGTAACAAGGCATCATAAATAAACCAATCCATACCTCCATAGGAAGGAGAATATAGGAGAGGAATTTGCAGCTCCAGGAGGAAAAGGGGAGAGGAAAGAGGTAGTCATATTAGTTTAACAAGAATAAAAGAATAAATATAAAATGCGTAAAAAACATTAAAAAAAATAATAATAATTTCCAAATATATATAGTGTATATAATAATCCCATCTCAAAAATCTAGACAAGCTTCAAGAAGGGTTTGAAACTAATGAACTCATTTAATCCATGGAATTTGGTTTCAGCCAAAATGTAAATCCGTCTTGGCTCACGCTGCAACAATGTCCTATCAGCATTCCCACCTCTTTCATTTAAAGGTACATATTCTTGTGCAAAGAATGTCATCTTTTTTTTTTTTTCCATTCAAAAATTTTTATTTTGTTAAGAGTCAGTACATTACACTCAACAGCATAAAGGAATATCGTGTGACATACAAAAAAAAAAAAGGGGGAATCAGATAATGTAAAACACAGTTGCAGAGGAACACAGCATACATTGTCATGTTCATTTGGCTAGGCAGCCGATATTCAATAACATCTATCATTTACTTATGACGTACATGCTCAGTCTGAGTCTTCAGGTCTTCTCATCCGGTATGCCAAGGGGTTTGCTGACATACCTGAAGACTCTAGGCTGTGGTTGGAAAGGGGGGGCTATTCCCTTAATTGTGTGGGAGGTCGGGACATAGAGGCTGCTGTGGCCTTTATTTTTAAAGAAGTTTGTGTTTGTTGAAATATGAGAATGGGCTTTTAAACGGTGCTTTGTCTATCTTATAAGGGGAGTTGTAAGCAGTGAGACGCGGCTACGTACGGTTACATCTGCTGGGTCCTATTTTGTATGGGGCTGTGTTTAAGAGCATGCAGAGAGTGATTGCACAGGATAGGGAATGGGGGTAGGAGGGTTGAGGAAGTTGGGGACAGAGGGAAGGGGGGGTATTGATTCCATGGGTCTCTACCGATTCGTCCCCGGAAAGTCCAGACTAGGGTTCAGACCTGGGTGGAATAAGGTGAGCTCAGCATCTAGTCATCAGTGTCGAAGAATTTCATCTTTAATAAATCAAATGAATGGTAAAGGCCCATATTCCTACTTATCGGAGACTCAAATTTTTTCTTAGAAACTAGAGATGTGATCCCCTATGCTATGAAAAAAAGCAAGTTAGACTTACCGGTAACTTGTTTTCCAATAGTCTTTCAGGACAGCACCCGAGAGATCATAGCTCCTCCTCCAACAGGAAACACCTCACCATTCAAACTCAAAAGGAGGCCTCCACGCCAATACCCTTCAGTTGTTTGTAGAGAACCTCCAGCCCCGGCTGAAACACATAAGCAACAGTTATGTCATAGTATACAGCAGATAATACAACAGGGCGGGTTACTTAACCCCATTAGGTTGGGACAACAGCCTGCAGGACTTTCCTGCCAAAAGCTAGGTCCTGAGCCGTCAGTAGGTCTAACCTATAGTGACGGATAAAGGTCGACAGATTTGACCACGTGGCTGCTTTGCAGATCTGCTCGGGGGTGGCACTCTCAGCCCAACTCACCGCTAAAGCTCTTGTAGAATGAGCCCGGATACCTACCGGGCTTTCTAGGCCTGAAAGAGAGTAGGCCTCCGTAATAGTCATTCTTAACCACCTGGCAATGGTTCCTTTAGAAGCTTGCTTTCCCTTCCTGGTACCAGCATATGAAACAAATAAAGCAGCAGAGTGACTAGAATCTTTTGTGGCTTCCAGATAACACAAAACTGCTCTCTTAACATCCAGGGTATGGAATTCCTCTTCCTTCTTCCCTGTCGGATTAGAGCAAAATGTAGGCAGGATTATTTCCTGGGCTCAATTTTGGACTGAAGCGACCTTTGGTAAGAAATTAGGGTCTGTTTTCAGAACAATTCTGCCTGGAAAAATAGAAAAAATGGTTCCCTTTTTGACAGGGCCTGAAGCTCGACTCTTCGAGCCGTGGTTATAGCAACTAAAAGTTTTTAATGTGATAAGCCTCAATGAAGCAGACTCCATGGGCTAAAAAGGCCCCTTGGTTAGGGCCTGCAGGACAATTGATAAGTTCCACTTCGGGGAACCTCTGCCCACCACTGGTCTGGATTTAGTGAGGGCCTTGAAGAACCTACATACTTGTGGGTTGGTTGAAACAGGTTTCTCCAGAAATAATCCTAATGCTGCCACCTGGACCTTGAGTGTACTGATTGCTAGGCCCTTGTCTGCCCCCTCCTGCAAGAATTCTAGGATCGAGGCAACACTGTTTACCGGTCTTCCAGTTCCGGTACACCAAGACGAAAACACCCTCCAATTTTTTGCATAAATTGCTCTGGTGACCTTCTTCCTGCTTGACAAGAGGGTAGTCACCAATCTGTCAGAAAAACCCTTCTGTTTCAACAGTTGTTCCTCAGTAACCAGGCTGTGAGCTTCAATTTTGCTATCTCCTGGTGGAACAGGGGACCCTGCGTTAGTAGATCCTGCTGCAACGGAAGGTGCAGAAAAGGTTCCAGTTGCATTTGGAGAAGGGCTGAGAACCAAGCCCTCTTGGGCCAGAAAGGAGTGATGAGGATAACTGTTGTCACTTCCTTCTGGATTTTCTTTATGACCTGAGGCATCAACTGAAAGGGAGGGAAGGCATAACATAGGCGAAACTCCCACCTGTGTGCTAGAGCATCTAGCCCCAGGGATGTGTTCAACCTCCTTAAGGAGTAGAAGAGAGGCATCTGGAATCTTCCTGAGTGGCAAAGATATCTACCTCTGGTTGACCCCACTTTCTGACTACCATCTGGAATACCTCCGGGTTTAACCGCCACTCCGCCTCGTAAATCTGATTCCTGCTGAGGAAGTCTGCCATTTTGTTTAAGGACCCCTTTAGGTGGACTGCCGACAAGGATAGAGTATGGTGCTCTGCCCATCTTAAAATATTTTCTGCCAGCTCTTGCAGGGCTCCTTGTATCCCCTTGCCTGTTTATATAGGCCACTGTAGTGGCATTGTCGGATAGAACCTGAGTGTGGAGTTCCTGGACCTGTCCCAAAAAGGCCAACAGGGCCAACTCGATTGCTTTTAGTTCTCTCCAATTTGAGGATCTTGCAGCCTCTCTTGTTGACCGAGACCCCTGTGTCCATTGACCGCCAATGTGAGCATCCCAACCCCAGGAACTGGCGTCTGTCGTCAGCCTTACCTGGACTGGGAAGGACCACAACAGACCTGCTGAGAACCTCTCTTGGTTTTTCCACCACCAAAGACTTCGTTTCACCGGGGTGGGGATCCTCACCAGCACATCCAATGACTACTGCTGGTGATCCCAGACCCTCAACAAAAAACTCTGAAGCGGTCTGAAGTGGAGTCTTGCCCACTGGATCGCAGGTATGGACGAGGTCAGAGTCCCCAGAATAGACATAATCCTTCTGATGGACAAGAGATTGCTTGACTGCAACAGAGACACCTCTTCCATCAGTTTTATCCTCTTTGTTCCACCGAGTTGATGGAGTATCCCAAAAATATCACCTCCTGTGCAGGGATAAGGTTTGATTTCTGGAGATTCAAGATCCATCCTATGGACTCCAGATGACTCTGAGCTCTGACCAGGTTTTGCAGAAGTGTCTCCTTGGACTGGGCAAAGAACAGGAGGTCGTCTAGATAGGGAATCACTGAGATCCCCTCTAGACGCAAAGGTGCCAGAGCCTCGGACATTACCTTGGTGAAGACCCTTGGGGCAGATGATAGGCCAAAGGGGAGTGCTCTGAATTGCAGTTGTACTACTCTTTTTCCTTCCCTCAGCCCTAATCTCAGGTACTTTTGGGATCTGGCTGCTATAGTTATATGAAGGTAGGCGTCTGTTAGGTCGATTGACGCCATATAGCACACCTGGTATACTAGGTTCTTTACGGAGAAGATGGAATCCATCCGAAATTTTCTGTACTCGACTGATCGATTTAGCCCTTTTAGGTTTAGTATAAGCCAAAACTTTCCTGAGGGTTTCTGGACCAGGAATACATGGGAATAGAACCTTTGACCGAACTCCTCTTTTGGGACCGGAATGATGACTCTCTGAGATCTCAGTTCCTGAATTAGGGACTTCATGGCAAGAGCCCTGGCCGGATCCCTTGGGGAGTTTGTCACCAGGAATCTTTTTGGAGGTTCCTCAGAAAATTCTATTGCATACCCCAAGGAGAGCAAAGTCAGAATAAACTGGTTGGATGTTATTGCCCTCCAGTTTGGAAGAAACTCCTGCAGTCTTCCTCCCACAGGGAGGGCGGAGTCATTGCGATTTCCCGGGGCCCATAGGAGGATTGAAGAGCACTCCACTCCTACCTTTCGGTTTCTGGGAAGACCATGGATTCCTTTTCCCCTGCATCCTATTTTCCTGCTGCCCTTTTTGAGGCCGAAAAAAAACGCTTTCTTGTTTGGACCTACTTTTTCTTAACCGGAAAAGCTTTCTTCTTGTCAGCCGTGCGGTCAAGAATAGAATCCAATTCAGTGCCAAACAACAAATCTCCTGCGAAAGGGATACTACACAGCCGATTCTTGGATGCTGCATCCCCCAGCCAAGTCTTCAGCCATAAGGCCTTTCTGGCCGAATTTGTAAGAGCCGCTGACCTGGCAGACATGCGAATTGACTCCGCTGAGGTGTCTGCGATATAGGACACCGCCGCTGACAAAGTTGAGAAGGAGTCCAGAATTTCCTGTTTCGAGGAGTCTGCCAGAATATGCGTTTTCAACCTATTGAGCCAGTGCTCCAGGTTTCTTGCAACATATGTTTATGCCATTGCTGGCTTCAAATTATTCATGACTGACTGCCACGCTCTCTTGAGGAGCAAGTCCATCCTCTTGTCCATGGACTCTTTTAGTGAGCCCATGTCTTCAAAGGCTAAGTCAGTTGACTTCGACACCTGTGCAAAAGCAGAGTCCAGCTATGGGACTTTGTTCCAAACAGCCTCCGAACTATCCTCAAAAGGAAATCTCTGCCTATGGGCCCGGGAAAAAAATGGTTTCTCTTCTGGCTCCAGCCATTCTTTCTTAATCACCTTAATCATCTTCTCTTCCTCTATGCCTAGAGTAGAATGGATCACTTTTAGGAGTCCCCCTACTTCTTCAAGCGACACCTTGTACTTAGTAGTTGCATCAGATTCATTTTATTCCTCAACTGAATCTGAATCCTCCTGGTCTTGTGATCCTACCCCCTGAGAGGCTGAATCTCCTCCCAGTTCCAGGGATACTGAAGAATCCTTCTGGGAGCCCACAAGCAGCTGCTGTTTCCTGGATTCCCTTGAGGGTCCTGGTCCTTCCGCTAGGCTGGACCTAAAGCTTTGGAAGGTGGCCCTAAGTTCGTCCTTAATTGTTGTCACTAATTTACCACAAAAAGATGGGGACTCCTCTTTGACGATATTAGAAGTACAATCTTTGCAAAGAGTTTTTGTCCAAGAATCGCTCAACTTGTCTTTGCAAACTGGACATCTTCTTTTAACTGGTTGAGCCTGGCTTTTAGCCTGGACAAACAGAAGAAGGGACAACACAAAAACCACGCTGAGAAAACTGCATGCAGCTGGCAGAAAAAAATGTACAAAAACACCCAGGTGCACTAGGAAAAGAACCTTATATCTGTGCCCAAGCAAGCCCCCATCACCAATACCCCCTATAGGATTCCCTAATCCAGGGAGGAGTGCTATTTCAGGGCACCCTGCCTAGCCCTGTGCTGCCACCCACAAGCCTAGGGGATCCCAGTGGATAGAGGTGGAAGGGGGGTGGGGGAAAAACCCATAGGAGAAGCGGCCTTGTAAGCAGGTACACAGACCCTTACCTTGGCCTTGCTGGTGCCTTGGCTTGCCCCCTCAACAGTTGCTCCTCTTTCCTCCATCGCAGAGTGCACTACGGTAGCTGGTTCCGGATTCAAAAACGCCGCCGCGCCGACCCGGAACTTTAAAGAAGTCACCAGGTGACCCTGCCCTCTCCCCCTGCGCTATGTGGCCGGAAATGACGCCGCGCGCCCGACCTGGAAGTGCCTGCCCCTTCCTGTGAACACACAGGTGCGACTACCACCAAAAAGATGGAGGAGGGGGGCGTGGCCTGGACGCGGTGGAGAGCGGACGTGCTCCGACAGAGCTCCGGCTCCTAGATCCTGTATCCGCGGGCATCGGCGACTCCCAGGGCAGGTGAGCACCCGAAAACAGCTCCTGAGGCACCCTCTCATCGCTCCCTACAAGCTGAGCCCAAAATCGGACCGATCCGCGGCGGACCTCCGGGACGCCCAAAATTTAGCCCGCGGCTCCGGTTACGGCCTAGGCCGCGGCGGCTCCCGACCCCACCAACGCACAATCCGGAGGCTACAACCCGGAGTGAGAGGCTCAGGGGCCCCTAAAGACACCCCCTGAAGATAGGGCCTTACGAGCTGGTCTGCCCCACGGCCGATTACTGGGACACATAAACTTTAATCCGCGGCTTCTTTTGCGGCCTAGGCCGCGGCGGTCCCAGACCACCTACAGCCACCAGAGTAAAGCCTGATCCCTGACAGAAATACACAGGGACCCCTGCTACCTTACCCTAGAGACTGCATTGGCTATAGGAGTAACAGATGAGACCCTCAATGGGGTCATAATGGCAGCCTAAATCCGGAGCTTTGGCACCAGGGGAGAGACTGCAGGCCCACACAGCCTTTATTAATGGACTATGGGCAAAATAGGCAGACAGTTACCCTTCTCTCAAACCCCACAACCACAACCGAACCGTAACCTTCAGGAACTCTTTCGCCCACGGACCCCAAAGAGCGCCGAGGCCTCTACCTCAGGTTCTGCCCAGAGCCCAGCAGGCATGGCGCGTAAAGCAGAGGACAATTCATCTAAAGCGAACATGCAACTTAGTCACGACAGACTCATAGACTTGATCCAACAGGTCCCTAAAATGTCAGACCTGCAAAGCATAGCCACTGATATCAAGGGAGCACTCACCGAAGCAGTCCTTGAACTTAAAGACGAACTGCGTGGTGTCTCTGACAGATTGGAGGAAGTTGAGAAGGCGGCAGGCAGACACGATGAAGACATCAGGGACTTACAACAATATAGTGCTAATTACCACTTTAACATGATCGAGCTTCAACGCCGCCTGGAAGACCTCGATAACAGGGGGAGGAGGAAGAACCTGAGGATAAGAGGCATTCCGGAGAGCGTAGAGCACGACCAGATACCCATGGCCCTCCAATCCCTATTTAACAACCTCATTGAACGCCCTCAAGACTCACAGATCGAATTTGAGCGCGCCCATAGAGCCTTGAGACCTAGGGGCAGAGAGGGAGATCCCCCAAGGGACATCATCTGTTGTTTCGCTAACTACAAGCTCAAAGAAGAAATCGCCACTAGAGCCAGAGACCAAGATGAGATCCGCTTCAATGATAGTGAGGTAAAAATTTTCCAAGACCTCTCACAAATCACCCTGAGTCATAGAAGAGCTTTAAGGCCTATTCTCTCCGTCTTACGTGAGCGCAGAATAGTCTACAAATGGAAATTCCCTTTTGGTCTGAGTGTGACAATAGGTAATCGTTCCTTTACCCTACATACACCAGCGGATTTACCTCAATTCTTCTAATTCACCGCCCTGCCTGACATTCCTGTCCCTGAATGGTACCAGGAATTCGCGATTCCTCCGGCGTGGCAGGACATCGCGCCCATCCCCATGGAACAGCGTACCCCTGGACGCAGATTCAACTCAACGCCATACAGACGTAACAGAAGAGGCCCTGGTACGGTTCAAGTCCCGGCACAACAAGTTGACCCCTCGATCGATAACTGATCCACCCTGCTGAGCAATGTTTTTCTAGTCGCAATGGCAGTTTAGTCAAGCTGGTTTTCCCACCCATCTACACCCCTATCCCCCCTCGATCACTTGACCCTTATCACAGACACTCAGAAGTACCGAACGAACTGATGTCACCCTCCTGGTACCTTACTTCAACAAACAATGCTGTTGCCCACTTACCAGAGGTATAATTCTATCGCTACCATCAGCACATCTACATGTCGCCCGCTGTTGGGCAATCAGCTGGAGAAGTCTGCTCACGAACTGGTTAAAGATATCTTGATTAAGGACTATGGTGAGCAGGTACCAGACTTCGGAGGGTAGAAGACGTTGTGGCGGTGGGTATGACCACCTAACCAATCTCCTGAAATCCTTATTGTCATTATGCAACCTACCCATAACAGTTTTTACACAAGGTCATAGTGTAATGTTGCCTGACAACTTCTACCTCTTCTAAGCTAACTTTCTTTTTCCTAAGACCTACCCCCTCTTCTGATCCTGACCCCAGCTCTCTCTTCCTCTTCCCAAACTTCTCCTCCTCTCTAACTGCCTAACTAATGCCTCTAAGCATAGCTTTCCATAACCCTCTAATGTGCAATGTTTTGAATGGGTTCAGTTTTCGGTTTCCCAGTTTGAGTTCATGTTTTACTGTTCTAGTATCTGGTATTTTGCTAAAGGGGGATGGGGGACCCCGGGGTTCGGAGCGGGAGTAGACCGCTTGGGGTCGGGGTCGGTCCCACTTGGGGTGTTACCCCCCCCGGTCCAATCATTTGGGCGGGGGGAGAACGGGGCTCTCTTGCAGTTGGCCGTGAGCTCCGGAGGGCGGGACACCCCTGGTGAAGGCCGGCTCCCGCCTTCGTGGGCCTCGGCTTGATGCTCCACATCCCTCTATCTTTTCTATTTAACTGAATGGGCTGCCTCGCGGGCTCGGGTCCGCCGCCCTCGAGCCTGTGAGGCCCCCCAGAATACACAGATGCTAAAAGGTTTACTGTCTAAATGTTATTATACTATATCTTGAATAAGTTTAACATATTTTTGGTTCAAACATGTTTAGAGTTATGCTCCACTTATCCAAATTAGTTCGAATCATTAGGCCGGCACATCTCTCCCTACTGGCCTGCCAGCTCCTCCCCCCGTGAAAAGCCACTCACCCCCTCTTCAGTCCAGATCCTCTGGGCTGTTCCTAACGAGGCGCCCCTTTAGTGGGTTGGTGTCACACTCACCTCCCCACAAGTCCTCGACATCCCCTATTCCTCTTCATCACTCCTACCCCCCCCACCCCTTTAATCCCTTTACCCATCCACCCCTCCCCAACCCAGCCCCCCACCATCTCCGGCCCCACCGTAATCCACTGACATACCTATTACAGCTAACACTCCTC
>BLSH010203968.1:62755-79414 GCA_018402905.1 Glandirana rugosa
TCCTTAACGCTTCTCAGTACCGTGTTTGTTGCCCCAAACATACCCCCACATCCACTAAGTTAATCTCTGACTTTCTCTTGACCAATCTTCCCCGACTTCAACAAGTACACCTTCTTATGCTATGCCTCCACATCTTTACAACAATGTGAGTACACTGGCAACTGGTATATACCCACGATCTTTTCACTTAAATAAGCAATGTGTCCTCAACTGAATTGCAATGGTTACGTTCTTATGCTTTATTGTCACCATGTACTTGTTTTCCACTGTGCTCTGATTATTTACTCTTCTAATATCTTGGCAATGAACATGTACTGTTTTGTCGAAAATTCAATAAAGCTGTTTGTGGAAATAAAAGATGGAGGAGCCGTGAACCGCCGCCGCGCTGTACCGTGCGAACTGCACTGCAAGCTGCTTGCTGCCAAAGTAGGGGCCACACTTCTGCCGGTACAGGCTCTCCCCGAGCATGGAAGGGGGAGAAGGAGCCCCCGGACCAGCCAGCTTGGAGAAGGTGGGAGGATCACAGTCTCCAGGCAGCCAGAATGGAGGTGAGAGCCCCTGTCTCCCAGGACAAAACCTGAGAAATCATGGCCCCTCACCAGAGGTGTTCCTCCCTGCTGGAGGAAACACAAAAAACTGAAGGGTATTGGGGTGGAGGCCTCCTTTTGAGTTTGAATGGTGAGGTGTTTCCTGTTGGAGGAGTAGCTATGATCTCTCGGGTGCTGTCCTGAAAGACACTTTGGAAAAATGGTCTTTTGGTTTCTCCAATGTAAAAAGCCTTGCACTCACGCTCCATGTAGTAAACGATACTGACCAACTGGCAATCAGCAAAGAAGTTAGGCCTGTACTGATCACCATTCAGCAAGTTAACCACATCAGTGTTCATCAAAAACTGACAAAAATTGCATCTATTGCATGGGACAGTACCTGTTCATTTGAGCCTAGTTGACCCAGAATTGGTAGCAAAATGACTGTTGACTAGATGGTCTCTAATGGATTGAGACCGTCTGTAGGTAATTTGGGGATGGGGACCAATGTATTTAGACACCACTTCATCTGTTGATAAAAGGTGCCAGTATTTCTCAATGACTTGACGTACTTTTGCATGTTGGCCTGAATATCTCCTTATCAGTCTCAATTTCTGATCTGTGTTTTTGGATTTCTATGTATGCATCAAAGTGTCCTTATTGTTATCCTTGGCCCATCTATAAGCCCTCTTAAGGCAGGAATGACTGTATCCTCTCCTTAATAAACGATCCTGCGGGGCTTTGGCTTCCCATACAAAATCAGATTGGTGACTACAGTTTCTCTTTAGTCTTAAATACTGCCCATATGGTATGCTCTGAACAAATGGTTTGGGGTGAGAGCTTGTTGCGTGTAATATAGTGTTTCCGGGCCACAGGTTTTCTAAATAAAGATGAGCCAATGTTACCATCAGGATTGATGAAAATTTGGATATCCAGAAAATTGATGCACTGTTGATCAAAGTTCATTGTATATTTTAAATTGTAATCATTTGCTTTTAGGGTCTCAAGAAAGGAGAATAGCTCCTCAATTGATCCCGTCCAAACGACAAATATATCGTCTACGAATCTTCACCATATGAGGACATTACTGGCAAACTGGTTATAGGATATGGATGTGGTTCCCCTTTCTGAGATAAAGCCCTCCTCAACCCAAACCCCCCTTGTCATGGGGATTGAGTTGTAGAGGGCCTCTACATCGATGGTCACCAGCCAGGTGTCTTTTGGGATAAAATCCCCATGAATTGCTCTCAGCAAATCAGCAAATCAGTTGTGTCCTGTATGTAGGAGCTGAGGGCCCTAACATGGGGCCTTAGGTAGTCATCTATAAGCTCACCGGAAGGTTCAGTGAGGCATCCATTGCCTGACACAATTGGATGACCAGGTGGATTGTCCATATTTTTGTTTACCTTTGGCAGGGTGTAAAGAGTAGGCGTTTTGGGAGTTTTGACAGGAAGGAATTCCCACGTCTTCCTATCAATAATATTTTTCTGAAAAGCCAATGCAATTAAATCATTAAACTTAGTTTGTACCTTTTCAGCTTGGGCAGTGGATATCTTTTTATACCAATGATGGTTCTTCAAGATATCCATTACCATTTTGTGATATTTATCTAAATCCATGGCAATGATGTTACCGCCCTTGTCGGCTGGCTTCGCGATTATATTTGGATTTTTTTTGAGAGTTTTTAGAGCTAACTGTTGATTTTTAGTTAAATTGTTGGGCTGGTTACCCTTCTTCCAGTTAATGGATTGTAGTTCACTCATAACTTTCTGGGTAAAGGCCCAGATACTGTGATTTCCCTGTAAAACAGGAAAGGCTCTGGATTTGGGCTTATATAGGCAGGGAGTGGGAAACATCTTACCGCACTGGAAGCAGAGGCAGATACTTCCTCAGATGGAGGGTCAATGGAATAGGCATCCCCAATGTCATCAGGATCATTGCTTTCTTCCCATAATTCTTTCAAATCATTGATGGCCTTAATATCATTGATGGAAAGATCTTTCCATACATTCATGGATGCTGGTTGAAACTGCAAGGCCTGATTCTTCTTGTCAAAAATGGTCTTATACATCAACTTTCTAGCAAAGAGGTGAACATCTTTGATCACCTCAAAGTTATCAGTATCTTGAGTAGGACAGAAGATCAGGCCAAGTCTGATTTTCCGTGAGGGGATAAGAGGATAAATTGATCACTTGGAGGCCATCTTGGTCCCGTTTTTGGAACCTGTGCATTGGAAGCCTTTTTGGGATCCACAGTGGGCTGTGCTGCAAAGATAGGTGCTGGTCGCAAATCCACTGACTGAGTCAGGGTGCGAGAGTCTCCGAAATAGTGTTTGAATTTGATTGGCTTACCTTAGAAGACATCCTTAGATTAGGTGAAAAAGAAGCAGAAGTAGAAGCCATGTCACCAGAAGGAGCAGGTACAGAAAGTGAAGGTGAAATCTTATTGTGAGAAATAGAAGATTGTTACGTGAGATCATGTTGTACAGTGCGTTTGAGTGCTGTTTGACGGAGCCCTGAGCCATCGTCTTTACGTTTGAAAGATCCCTTTCTCTCAGATTGTTGCCGTGTCTGATTAGCCTGTGTGGAAGAAAAAGAGTAAGTAGATGATCCATCAGAGTCAGTGGGGTCATTGGTAGGCTGATTATATTTATGGGAGAATGATTTATTTTTATGTCTCTTATTTTCATGTGACCATTTATAGGCCCCATGGGATTCATATGCTACTCGATCATGGTAGTATTTTCTATCCTTAGTTTTCAGAATGTCCGCAACAAAAACTTGCAAATATTCACTGAGGGCTGTTTCCTTAGTATTAAAGTTTTCCTCACTCAGTAAATTGGTATTGTCTGTGTATACTTTCTCAATCTCTGCATATAATGCTTCAATCTCCTTTTGATAATGTGAACATAAAGACTCCAACATCTTAAAGGAGCAGTTCTGGAGATTGGTTTCCCAATGATTTTTAAATTCTGTATCAATTTTATTTAAATTTGGAAAATTTTTAATTCGTAAACCCCAGGGTACTATTTCATCCTCAATATATTTAAGAAAGTATTTTTTATTCCAAAAGAGACGTGATTTCTTTCCAATAGCTTTTTAAGGGTAGTAAAAAAATGATCCAATGTTATCCCGCCAAAAGAAGAACCCTGGGCTTGGTGGATCTGATCCATCAGGCCATCAAAGGCTGCCCCCTCTGTAATTTGCCATTACAGGTGACTTAAGGGAGTTCAAACAAAACAAAAGTGTCCACTAGTAAACAAGCATTCAAAATATAACATATTTAGCAAATACACAAATATAGTATCCTTTGTTTAGTATGTTGATGCCCAGTACCAGAGTGGTATAGTTTGGTGTTTTCCACCTAATTTTAATATTAAATTGGAACTGGGTATCAAAAAACTGAAAGGCACCACATCCCTCAATTAGACAAAATCGAGATTGAAGAAGAACATGGGACTTTTAAGGTGCCAACACACACATTTTTTTTTTATAAAATATCAAAAATGTATTGGTACATTCATTAAAAATTACAATGATTATTGCATGTATTTGGTCATTGGGATTGAAAAAGCAATACAGTTGCATCTATTCTCGACATGTTTCGCCATGTAGTGGCTTCTTCAGGAGAATATTTTGACGAAACTGTTCACTGTTCACTGTTTATAATCACTACAAGTCAAAATAATACAATTAGAACAGACATAATGACACAAAAATATTATATAAAAGGTCAACTTATTTTGACTCATAAAGCAGGCATGCCTCTCTTCCCCTCCCCCCTGCCTGGGCCCCCCTCCTCTGACCTGAAAAATGATCAGATCAAACACCAATGAACCAAATGTCTGTAAACAAGAGTACATCCTTTTAGAGGATATGCGGTGATCACAGAGGGGACAACCCGGACCCCTATTAATTATGGCCTGAATGGAGAGGAAATAGCAAATCTAGGTATGTACTCGGAGATGACATGTGCCAAAGAACATTTCATTTTATAAAGCCCAAATGAGCCCACCTGTGAATAGGTATTCAATTGGGAAAAAAATGATTTATCTGTAGTATTCAACATGGGAGCAAATAAAGACCTTCAGACTCAAGCAACAAGGGAAAGCTGGCCTAAACGGCAGTGGAATCTACAACAAAATCAACAAAAATACATAGATAGGGTATTTTAAATGGACAGGATTCCCCCATCAAGGCTTGAAAACTGTCCCATGAAAAAAATCTAGTAACAGTTATAATCACCTGCATCATTTTGAGTTTGGGCATGAACAGTACCTCCCATTCCTACAGCCACAGCGCTGCTTAGTGGTGTAGGGGGTCTAAATAGTCTCCTTCACTTCACCGGCGTCGTGAGAAGTGCGGACACCAAAATTGGAGCACTGTGCATGCGCGAGTGCAAACCCCGCCGGGAATCGCGTAATAACGCAATATCACACAGCGGCCGTGATGGTAAATCTGCCCAAAGATGGGAGTGGCTGAAAGCAGTCAGCCATCCCCATCACCACCGCTGTAACAAGGCAAACAGCTGGTGAGACCGTGTGCCCAACACAGCGGGTGACCCCTAGGGCCTCACCGCACAACTCGGCACACATGCAGAGGGGAATTCACAGGATATCACCCCTGCACAGCGCTAATGCAGCCGCGATGCCCAGGGCGTTCGTATGGACACCTATTCCCCATGGAGACCCTCAGAAAAAACATATTGCCGCCATCTAGTGGCAATAAAGGGAAAGATGCATCTAAGCATTGTCCCATGTAACAAGGCATAAATAATCCAAAATCAAATAAACCAATACATACCTCCATAGGAAGGAGAATATAGGAGAGGAATTTTCAGCTCCAGGGGTAAATGGAGAGAGGAAAGAGGCAGTCATACTAGTTTAACAAGAATAAATATAAAACGCACAAAATACAGAAAAGTGGACAAAACATCAAAAAAAATACAATTTTACCTTTTTATTAAAAAGTGTGATTTTACTGCACTTCTGTCTTTGTCTGATTCATGGTTACATAGTTACATAGTTAGTCAGGTTAAAAAAAGACACAAGTCCATCTAGTTCAACCAAAAAAAAAATAGAAAAATTATATATAACAATACAATCCCATATACAATCCTTGACCCACAGTTGATCCAGAGGAAGGCAAAAAAAAACCGCAAAGCATGATCCAATTTGCTATAGCTGGGGATCCTTCCTTATCCCCCGAGAGGCAATTGATTCACCCTGGATCAACTTTACCTAAAAATGTTAGTACCCAGTTATATTATTTACATTAAGGAAAGAATCCAGGCCTTTTTTTAAAGGTACATTGCTTAAAAAAAAAAAAAGGCCTGGATTCATGCTGGCCAAAACCACCTCTAGAGGGAGCATATTCCACATTTTCACAGCTCTAACTGTGAAGAAACCATTCTGTATTTGGAGATTAAATCTTTTTTCCTCTAGACGTAAAGAGTGCCCCCTTGTCCTTTGTTATGACCTTAAAGTAAATAACTCAACACTAAGTTCACTATATGGACCACTTATGTGGATCATACATGTTGATCATATCCCCCTTAACCTCCTCTTCTCAAGAGAGAATAAATTCAGTTCCTCTAATCTTTCCTCATAGCTGAGCTCCTCCATGCCTCTTATAAGTTTGGTTGCTCTTCTCTGCACTTTCTCCAGTTCCCCGATTATCCTTTTTGAGAACTGGTGCCCAAAAGTGAACTGCATATTCCAGATGAGGTCTTACTAATGATTTGTACAGGGGCAAAATGATGTCTCTATCTCTGGAGTCCATACCTCTCTTAATACAAGAAAGGATTTAGCTTGCTTTGGAGACTGCAGCTTGGCATTGCATGCCATCATTAAGCTTATGATCTACCAAAACCCCCAGATCCTTCTCCACTAGGGATTCCCCCAGTTGTACTTCCCCTAGTATGTATGATGCTTCCATATTCTTAGCCCCCAAATGCATAAATTTACATTTATCAATATTAAACCTCATTTGCCACATTTGGTTCCCGACAGTAGGTCAGTGGTTCTCAACTCCTGTCCTCAGGACCCACCAACAGGCCAGATTTTAAGTATTACCTTGGGGAGATGCAGACTATAATACTGCAATCACTGAGCAGCAAATTATATCACCTGTGAAGCATTTAAGTTATCCTGCAAACCTGGCCTGTTAGTGGGTCCCTAGGACAGGAGTTGAGAACCACTGCAGTAGGTGAAGGCCATGAATTCAGAAGATGCAGTCAATCCACTTGCTGGTAATATTTTTTCCAAATTGGAAGAAAAGGATCAATGCATAGATCAGATTGCCATAGCGTTACAGACGCTCCTGAATCGCACTGCTCACCGGGTTCCTCCCACGGTGGCTATTCCTGCACAACCTGTGTTGCAGGCCGTTCAAGCTGATGTTCAAGTCTCTGTGCAAGCACCTGCCTCAAATATTCAATGCAGGTTGGGATATACCGCAGGCGTTCCCCACAGACAGAAGCAAAGTAGGCTTCGTGATTTCTTTCTGACAGAGCCTTGGCCTGGGTAAACCCTCTATGGGAGACGCAAAACCTATTGTCCAGAGTTACCCAGAGTTTGTGGCCTCCTTTAAAGGTGTATTTGACGTTCCCATACGTGCCGCTACTGCTGCCAAAAGCCTCATGTCCATCAAGCAGGGTACGAGAACAGTTGCCGATTACGCCATTGAATTCCGTACTCTGGCAGCAGAGGCTGCTTGGAACAATGAGGCTCTCCTGGCTGCTTAATTCTCATGGTCTCTCGGATAACATCAAAGATGAAATAGCAGCCAGGGACATACCTACTGAGCTGGAGAGGTTGATTATGTTTACACTTTCCATTGACTCCAAACTCAGAGAGAGACCTTCCTTTAAGGAGCGCTTGCGGAAGCCTTCTGTATGTTTGGCTCCAAGCTTTGTAGTTTCCTCCCTCACCTCCCATACCTCCTGGTTCCGAGCCTGTCAGTGAAGTAGAACCCATGCAGTTGGACTTCACATGTCTCTCTGCGGAAAGAGAACCTTTAGGAGGAGGGAGATATTGTGCCTTTATTGTGGCCAAGCAGGTCACTTTTTGTAAATTTGTCCTACCCAGGAGACTCTTGCACCTGAGGTCCTGTAGGGGACAGACTATAGGGGGTGTTGTTATGTCCCCCATCATCCATAAGGATAAGCCCCTGGTTCCAGTTACCCTTTCTTGGTCTTAGTCGTCCATCGAGATACAGGCTCTAATCGCCTGCATGCCTGTTCATAGATAGTGCCTTTGTGTCTAAGCACTCAATTCCACTGCAGCTTTAGGCCACTCCACTCACCATTGAGGCTATTGATAGGAGACCTCTACAGCCTGCCCAGGTGACTCATGAGACTGCTCAGTTGACCATGGCTCTTCACCATGTGATAATCCAATTCCAAATAATTTCCTCTCCTCATTTTCCGGTGGTTATTGGTTATCCTTGGTTACAGAGGCACAACCCCTCCTTTGATTGGCTTTGTGCTGAGGTTCTTTCCTGGTTGCCACAATGCTGTAAGACATGTTTTCAGAAAGTGGCTAAGGTCTTGTGTACCTCTTCTCTCTCCTCCTTGCCGGAAGGGAAACCGCTAATTTAGCAATCTCTTTGATAAAGGTCAAACCGGTAGTTTGCCTCCACACCGGTCATATGATTGCACAATTGACCTTCAATCTGGTGCCATACCTCCTCGTGGCCGGGTTTACCCTTTGTCTGTTTCAGAGGATAAAGCCATAGAGGCAGACGCACTTTCTCGAGGGTTTATCCGCAAATCCTCATCTCCTGCTGGTGCTGGCTTCTTCTTTGTGACTAAGACCTTGTATCGATTATAGGGGTCTTAATATTTTCACGATTAAGAATGCTTAACCAATTCCGTTGATTACAGAGCTATTTGACCGCCTCAAGGGAACAACGGTTTTCACAAAGCTCGATCTGAGAGGGGCATACAATCCTGTGAGGATCTAGGAGGGCGTTGAGTGGAAAACTGCATTTAATACCTGGACGGGCCATTAAGAATACCTTGTAATGCCGTTTGGTCTTTGCAACGCTCCGGCAATTTTTCAGGAGTTCATCAATAATGTTCTTTTAGATTTGCTGCAGCAATGTGTGGTGGTTTATCTCAACGATATACTCATATATTCCAAGTCCCTAGAGAGCCACCACACAGATGTCTGCCATGTGCTTCGGAGGCTGAGAGATAATAACCTGTATTGTAAATTGGAGAATTGCGAGTTCCATCGTGAACAGGTTAAATTGCTGGGTTATGTAATTTCCACTGCTGGTTTTTCGATGGACCCAGAGAAGCTATCAGCAGTTCTACAGTGGCCCCGACACGTGGGTTTACGTCCACTACAGCGTTTTCTTGGCTTTGGCAATTATTATTGGAAGTTAATTTTTAACATCTCGTCTCTGGTCAAACCCCTGACTGATCTAACCAGAAAGGATGGTAACCCACAGAATTGGTCTCTGGAGTCCATTAAGGCCTTTGAAACTCTCAAGGCTGCCTCTGGTTCTGCTCCTGTGTTGGCACATCCTGATGTTACGTTACCCGTTATCCTTGAGGTTGATGCATCTGAGACTGGAGTTGGTGCCCTTCTGTCTCGACGTCCCACCTCCGAGAGCGCTATGCATCCTTTGGCTACTTTTCCAAGAAGTTGTCTCCTGCAGAATACAATTACGAGACTGGGTACAGAGAGCTGTTGGCGATCATTTTAGCCCTTAAAGAATGGGGGCATCTCCTCGAGGGTACCACTGTTCCAGTTCTCATTTTGACTGACTACAAGAATCTCACATTCTTGTCTGAGGCTAAACACCTCTCCCCCAGGAGGGCACGATGGGCTCTGTTCTAGTCAAGCTTCAATTACATTCATACTTTCCCGGTACTAAGAATGTAAGGGCTGATGCATTGTCGCAACAGATGTCCTCCACTTCCAAGATGGAGTCTGTTCCTATTCCTGTGATACCTCCTGATCGTATTCTGGCTATGGTTCTGGCTATGGTTCGTACCAGTCTCACTACACCTTTGGGTGACAAGATCCTTGCTGCTCAGATCCATGCTCCTCCTGAGAAACCTTGTGACCGCCGCTTTGTCCCTGAGAGTCTCCATACTGCTGTGCTCCAGACTTACCATTCTCCCAAGGCTGCTCACCCAGGGAAGAATCAACTTATTTTGGCTGTTTCCCAACAGTTCTGGTGGCTTAGTCTCCGTGCTGATGTAGCCACCTTAATAGCAGCCTGTTCCGTGTGTGCTCAGAAGAAAACAGAAAGACATCTTCCAGTGGGTCTTCTACAACCCATACCCAATGGAGAGTGACCTTGGACCCACCTGTCTATGGATTTTATTGTGGAGTTACCTAACTCTCAGGGTAACACAGTTATCCTTATGGTGGTTGACCGATTCTCAAAGATGTTACATTGTATTCGATTTAAGAAGTTGCTCATGTCCAAGGACTATCCATTTTTGCTTGGGAGATCTTTCGCTTACATGGGCTTCCCAAGGTGATCGTCTCAGACAGGGGTAGCCAGTTTGTGTCTAGGTTTTGGTGAGCCTTTTGTGCACAGTTGGGAATTCAGCTTTTCTTCTCTTCTGTGTATCACCCGCAGTCCAATGGGGCCACAGAACGAGTCAACCAGTCCTTGGAACAGTTTTTACGTTGCTATATTTCTGAACATCATAACAACTGGTCTGACCTGTTAATTTGGGCGGAGTTTGCTCACAATAGCGCCATCAATATTGCTTCCCAATTGTCTCCGTTTATGGCGAATTATGGTTTCCAACCAGCCAAGTTTCCTGACTCATTTGTTCCACAGAGAATTCCTGCATTGGAGGAGCATCTCCGTGGTCTTCGTTCACCTTGGGTACAGGTTCGGGTGTCTTTGTGACGTGCCAATGATAGGTATAGATGTCATGCTGACCACAGATGCCTAGCTGTGCCCTCTTTCCAAGTTGGGGAGAGGGTCTGGCTGTCTTCTCACAACCTCTGACTCCGTGTTCCCTCACTGAAGCTGGCATCATGGTTTATTGGGCCATTCTTCGCAAAATCAACCCATTGGCTTACGCTTTAGACCTGCCTTCTACTATGCAAAATGTTTATGTATTCCATGTCTCCTTGTTAAAATCTGTGGTATGCAACCACTTCACCACCTTGGTACCACATCTTCATCATGTTCAGGTTGAGAACCAAGAGGAGTATGAAATACAATCTATCAATGACTCCCGTAGCTTCCGTGGGTGCATACAGTACCTGGTTCATTGGAAAGGGTACGGTTCGGAGGAATGTTCTTGGGTCTCATCCTTGGATGTAAGTACTCCTTTTCCCCTCTGTGCTTTCTATAGACATCTTCCCCTCAAACCTTGTGGCCCCCCGAGGGGGGGGGGGGTCATTGAGGACGGGGTACTGTCAGGGCTGGGCTAAACCCTCTCTTCTCAGAGCAAGCTGCTCAGCTCTGAGGGATAGTTGTTCACTCTGTCTCACCTGATGTCCATATCCTGATCATTAGCCAGCTCTCCTAGCTATATAAACTGCCTGGATCAGATCTCAGATGCCTTCGCCTGATCAACATCTCTGGAGAAATCTTTTTTCACGTACCTGGTGGTGGAGCTTGCAACTGCCGAGGACAGCCTCTCTTACAATCCTGACTCAGGAACCTCTGATATAGCGAACAGGAGGCTCAAGAGTGCAGAATGGCATGAGTGCTTGACTGGAACCCAGGTGCGGTGGTCACAGGCAGAGCTGGAGATGCAGCTAGCTGGAGCAGAGGAGGAACTCTGGGAAACAGCTGACAATAGCCCTGTCCGGCTGGACCATGCAGGTGATGCTGGATGAGAAGGCCAGAGACAAACTGGATCAGACTGCAGGCAGGCGGATCAGGAACCGAAGAGCAGGCAGAAAGATGGTCGGACACAGGCCGGGTCTGCAACAGGCTGGCAGCGTGGTACCAAGGAGCAGGCAGAAGGATCGTCAAGAAAAGCCAAAGGTCAGGGCAGGCAGATAGCAACGGTGTCAGGGTCAAGCTGACAGATCAGAAGAACAGGTTCAGCAGATAGACAGGTAACAGGAATCTCAGGAACGTTGTAGAGCAAACGGCATTGATCCTATGTCACTGTCCGGTTTAATAGCCACTTTGGCGCCAAGAACGGTTACGAACAGGGATGCGCCATCTTTCTCCATCTTTACTGACATTGCCCCCCCTAAATGGGTAGCCTCCGGATGCGCAACCGGGCAAGCCTTTCAGGGTGAGATCTTTGGAAAGTCTGTATCAACCTTGGATCATGAATATTAGCTTTGGGTTCCCAAGAGCTCTCTTCCGGACCATACCCTTTCCATTTAATGAGATATTGCACCTGGTTACCCCTTCTCCTGCAGTCCAAGATGGTTTCAACTTCAAATTCTTCTTCCCCATCAACAATCACAGGTTCGGGTGGTCCAGTGCTTCGTCCCGGAAAGGGATTAGAAGTTGCAGGCTTTAATAGGGACACATGAAAAACTGGGTGAATTCATAATGAGTCTGGTAATTCTAGTTCATAAGCCACACTGTTAACCCTCTTCTTCACAGGGAATGGCCCTATGAACTTGGGTCCCAATTTCTTTGATGGGCAAGCCAGTTTCAAGTTTGCAGTTGACAACCAAACTTGTACCCCTGGCTCCAAGTTCAGTTCACCTCGTCTTTTCCTGTCAAACGCTTTCTTATAACATTCTTTGACTTTGACATCATTTCCTGCAGCAGCTTGTTGGTGCTGAAAAAAATCCATAGTCTCTTGGACTGTACTTTCAGGGATGGAGCTGGACAGGAAGGACGGGTGAAACCCGTAGTTTGCAAAAAAGGGGGACTGTTTGATGGAAGAATGAGCTATTATAAGCAAATTCAGCCATAGGTAGTAAAGACACCCAGTCATCTTGGGAAAAGGACGAGAAACATCTCAGGTACTGTTCCAAAGTTTGGTTAGTCCTTTCAGTCTGCCCATTAGACTGTGGGTGATAGGTTGAAGAAAATGAAAGTTCAATCTTTAAGGCCCCACATAAAGCTTTCCAGAATCTGGAGGTGAATTGCACCCCCCTGTCGGAGACAATGTTGGCTGGTATCCCATGGAACCTGACGATTTCCTTAATGAAAGCTTTAGCAGTTTCAGGGGCAGAAGGTGTACCCCTCATGGGTACGAAGTGGGCCATTTTAGACAGTCTGTCCACCACCACAAAAATGGAGGAAAATCATTCTGACGGGGGTAATTCACAATAAAGTCCATCAAGATCATCTTCCAAGGTCTTTCCGGAACTGGCAGTGGCCTCAATAGACCCCAAGCCTTGTTTTTGCTGCCCTTATTTTGAGCACAAGTGGTACAAGACTCCACTTAATGCTTGCAATCATCCCCCACTTGCAGCCACCAAAATGTGCGTTGGGGAGCTCAGCAGTTTTGTAGGTACCGAAGTGTCCTGCAAGTTCATGATCGTGGCAAAGTCCCAAAACAGCGGTACACACATTTTCAGGTACAAAGATCCTGTTGTCATGCCACAATAATCCTTCTCTGAACTGGAGATTGTTTCACGGAGGAGCAACATACTCAGCAGAAAGATGTTTAATTTGTGACAACAGATCTTCCTGGAGCAAGAAAAAATTCCCGGAGGGCAGAATGGTGTCAGAAGAAGGTGGATTCTCAGGCTCGTTGAACATACGTGAGAGTGCGTCTGGCTTTGTATTCTTAGATCCCGGCCTGTATGTTATATGGAAGGAAAATCTGGAGAAAAACAGAGCCCATCTGGCCTGGCGTGGTTTTAGTCTCTTTGCAGTTCTTAAATACTCCAGATTCTTGTGATCCGTATAGATCAGAATCGGATGTGCCACTCCTTCCAGCAGGTATAGCCATTCCTCCAATGTAGCCTTGATTGCCAGTAGCTCCCAGTCACCAACATCATAATTCCTCTCAGGTACAGATAATTTGCGAGAGAAAAAGGCGACTGGATGCAACAGAGCGTTGGCGCCTTGTCATTGGGAGAGTACTGCCCCAACTGCTGTTTCAGATGCATCAACCTCAAGGACATATGGGAGGACCGGATCATGGTGCTTCAGGATGGGTGCAGATGTAAACAGACCCTTGAGGGTTTCAAAAGCAGACTGTGCTTCCGTGGACCAATGGAACCGGATGCCTTGCCTGGTCAACTGGGTAATGGGTGAAATAATAGCAGAAAATCCCCTGATGAATTTTCGATAGAAATTGGCGAATCCAACGAAACGTTGGATCCCCTTCTTGTCGCTGGGTGTGGGCCAATCCAAGTTGGCTGAAACTTTCTGAGGGTCCATCTTGATGCCCTTGACAGAAATATTCAGTCCCAAGAATTGAATGCTCTGCTGCTTAAAAGTACATTTCTCAGGCTTGGCGTAAAGTCCATGTTGTCTCAAACATTCCAGAACACGTGAGACATGTTGGCGATGTTCTTCCAAGGATGGTGAAAAAAATCAAGATATCGTCTAGGTAGATGATGACAAAAAGATCAACATAGTCTCTGAAGATATCATTTACAAAATGCTGGAATGTAGCAGGTGTGTTACAGAGTCCGAATGGCATTACTAGGTACTCATAATGCCCAAAACGGGTGCGAATGGCAGTTTTCCATTCTTCACCCTCTCGGATGCGAACAAGATTGTATGCTCCTCTGAGATCCAGCTTGGTAAAGATGTCTGCCGTTCCAAGTCTCTGGAATAGTTCAGGTACCAATGGGAGAGGATAGCGGTTCTTAACTGTGATCTTGTTCAGCTCTCTGTAGTCAACGCAAGGCCGTAAGGAATGATCCTTCTTTTCCACAAAGAAAATGCCTGCGCCTGCCGGTGATGTGGAGGGACGAATAAATCCCCTCTTTAAATTCTAGTCCAAATAAGTTTTAAGAGCACCCAGTTCAAGTTCAGATAGGGGAAAAATTTTCCCGAACGGGACCTCAGTTCCTGGCAAGAGTTCAATGGGGCAATCATAAGGCCGATGGGGCGGAAGGGTCTCTGCCCCTTTCTTAATGAAAACATCCACGAAGGCATGGTATACTTCTGGCACAGCTTGGTGGGTTTCTAAGTCGACATCAGAGTCCAATCAAAGCAAGGTAAGAGGAGAACTGGAGTTTTCTTGCAAACAATGCTGGGAACAGTAGGCCGACTGAAAATGGATTTCCCCCTTGGCCCAATTGATGAGCGGATTGTGTGCCTGTAGCCAAGGCATACCCAGAATGACTGGAAACAATGAGGATGCTATGGCGTCAAGGTGTAAGAGTTCATGTTGGGTGCTGGTGATGGTGGCAGGCAGTGGTACTGTTTCATGGGTGACCAGTCCAGATTTGATCGTTGACCCATCTGCTAGATGAACAGTCATTCCTCTGGCTTTAGGCTGAAGTGGAATCTGGTGCTTGGTGGCGAAGGACAGGTCTATTAAACAGCTGCAGGCCCCAAAATCAATAATGGCGTGGACCAGGATGCTCCTGTCTGGAAGCTGGAATGAGACAAGCACAGAAATCTGAGCAGGGTTTTCAGAGCAAGCAGGCACAGGATCAGATGCAACGGTCAGACACTTATGTAGCTTTGCCGGGCAAGTCCTCACATAATGTACAGGGGCACCGCAGTACATGCAGAGGTTGCTCAACCGACATCGCTGGTGTTCCTCAGCTCTAAGAGAAGGACGGAGCAAGCCCAGTTGCATGGGTTCAGAGGTGTCAGGTGGAGAAGCAACCGGGGATGGCAAAGCTGGACTGGAGAAAACAGGACCATGACTCAACATTCAAGTGGGGCGAGACGGACCTGCCTGACGTTCAGACCTTCGTTCCCAGACGTCAATCAATCTGAATAGATAGTTTAATCAGAGCATCTAAAGTCTGAGGGACCCCTAATCGTGCCAGTTCATCTTTTATGGGCTCAGAGAGGCCGAAGCGGAATTGGTAACACAGAGCAGCATCGTTCCAATTGGTATCGGAACTCCAACGTCTAAATTCTGATACATAGTCCTCTGCCGCTCTGCGCCCTTGCTGAAGTGCATGCAATGCTGCCTCTGCTGTTGCGGACTGGTGCGGGTCCTCATATAGCTGGGACATGTACTCAAAAAAGAATGTCAGATCCACCAGAGATGCTGCCTTTTGTTCTAGGAGCCAGTGAGCCCAGGACTGTGGTTCCCCTTGTAGGAGAGAGATTACGAATCCCACCTTGGTTGCTTCCAAGGAGAATGTGTGGGGCTGCAAAGCAAAATACAGTTTGCATGTCCTGCGGAAGGAGCGAAATTTTGCTGCGTTCTCCGGGAAACTTGTCAGGACTCTGGGCTCTGGAGGCAACATAACCACAGTTGGTGAAGCAGCTATGCTGGTGGAAGCAACGGGCTGACCGATGCGGGGTGAAGATGGTGAGGAAAGTTCTTGGACGCGTTTTTCCAAGCGATGATAGCTGTCTTGAAGGTCTTTAACAGCCTGCGTAAGACCAGCAAGATGTCGGCAAAGTTCATCCATGGGAGAGGGTCCTGGCGCAGACTCAGACATGGCCATTTGGTACTGCCACATAGTTGGTAGTGGAGTCTGCAACTGCTGAGGACAGCCTCTCTTACAATCCTGACTCAGGAACCCCTGATATAGCGAACAGGAGGCTCAAGATTGCAGAATGGCACGAATGCTTGACTGGAACACAAGTGTGGTGGTCACAGGCAGGGCTGGAGATGCAGCTAGCATGAAAAATGATTAGGCGCTGATCATATATTGTGAATTGTGGACACACAGGGGACTGAGTGACTTGCTGCAGGTACCTTGCAGCCTAGGTTCAGCTCCAGGGTGGGAGTACAAAAAATAATCGACTTGGATCCGACGTTCCATGGACGTCGTTCAGTGAGTCAGGGGACACACAGGTGTTAAGTGTTATATACTAGTCGCGGATTAGTAAAAAGTACGATCGACGTAGAGGTCGGGACGGACACTGGTGGTGTGAACACAAGGTCAGTTCGTAAGCACGGTAAGACGTTAGAACTCGGAGGACAAGCGATATAGTCCCCAAGGACTCAGTCCTAACATTCTCTCCGACAGGAGTCGTCAACGTCTGAGGTGATGGTTGATACACCGTCATGGTTTACCGGTACAGACTCAGACGCGGTCCTGGGAGAGGGTACCTACTTGAAACGGCTGTAG
>BLSH010203968.1:89658-100681 GCA_018402905.1 Glandirana rugosa
TGAAGTTCAGAGTTGTACCAGCACTAGAGGTGTTAATTTTTATTTTATTTGATTTGATTATTGAGTTAATTAGTAAGTGCACTTATATACACTTTTTCAGACCCAAGACCTGCGCTTCATGTGACAATGAGGCTTGGTTGTATAAGCTTGCTTACATGGCACTCAAAGCGAGGTTTGGAACGCAACCAGGAAGTATTTATGGTGGTGACGCAGAACGTTGCCCGTGCCCCAGGAAGACGTCATATTTGATGAAACATGTAGGACGGAGCTTACGTGCTGATGTCACCACGCCTCACGTGATCCCGCGAGGACGGGCTGTTTGTATGTTTGCCCGCTGATTCAATGCGAGTACCTTACTTGAAGTTTGTGAGTACCCTGTTTTTACTTGATTTTAATAAAATATCCCTACGGTATTATGCTATGTGGCTTCTATGTTTTTATATGGCATACGCTTTGGGAATCTGTTGAGCTTACGGTCCTCTATTCGATACGGAACCCTGCTTGCTTGTCACGGAGCCCTGGTGATACAGGAGGATTGGTTTGCCATCATTCATACCCCGCAGAGGGTTATATCTGCTAGCGCTTTTGACCCTTACTAGCGATAGTGGGTCTCGCTTTCTGGTAAGAATTCTCGCTTTCCCCCCCTTATCAGTGGAGGTGTCTGCATGATTATTGGTGGTGGAGAACAAGAGGGAACTTTTTGGGATTTCGGGTGCTCCGATCCTCACTCACTGTGTTATTACCCCCTCCTTACCTTATGAAGATTTTTGGAACTACTATTATCACCTTTATGAAATGACTTTTGTAGGCTTTTAGCCAAAAATTGTTATATACGTGTTTTGCACAATTTTTGCACTTTTGCACATATGTATGCACTTTAATTTGTTTTGCACATATATATAATTTTTGCTTTGGATTTCTCTAAATTTTGAGCCCTATGTATTCAATTTATGCACTTTACAGGTTATAGCGCAACAATCTTCTTTTTATAATACTTGGTTATGGTAAAATATCGCATTATTTTATTGTTGCAGCTTTCTTAGTTTTTCTTGAGCGCGGTATTGATCAAATCTTTTTGAATATTTATAGGCATATCCATGATCATGAGCAGCTTTGTCTCTTGTGAATTTATTTTCTTTGTTATTCATAACGGTAAGGGCATAACGCTCAATATATTTGTGAAGGTCTTGTAATTTCTTGGAGTAAGTATTAGATGTGACAGAGGCAAAAACATGGTCAGATAACCATTTTTTCATTACTTTGTCCACTTTGAGTAATTCAAATTCGTATTGTTCACAGAGAATAGACATCATATGTGTGGAGCAAGATTGTAAATTTTGCTCCCATTTGATTTTAATGTTCTCATCAATCTTTTTAAGGTTGGGAAATATTTGGACACGTAATCCCCAAAGGGATATGTGGTGCTCAATATATTTCTCAAAATATTTCTTATGCCAAAAAATATGTGTTTTACGTTCAAGAAGGTGTTGCAATCTTCTGAAGGCCCTCTCCCATTCCAAATCGGTAAGTTCAGATGAGTTCTGTGTCTGTTGGACCTTATCCATTAGGCCGTCCCATGCCACCCCACAAAAATCAGCCATGTCGGAAGTCCCTAGGTATGGGGAAGAAGGAAAGCGGGAGAAGGGAAACCACACGGGTGGGGAGAAAAAGAGTTGTAATTGAACAATGTAGATATATCATACAAATGTTGAGTAACAGAAGCAGTACATACTGAATTAAACATAAAGAAAAAGTATTTTTACAGTTCAAAGAAAAAGCACAAAATTTGTGGTGTACTTTAGTGTGAACCAGAGGTCAATGGGGTGGGGTGTAGTTACATTGATTCTGATGGAAATGTGGGCTGCTCCCTGTGTAGATTATTAGATATTACATGCATCTAGTAGCCATCCTCAATCTTTAATAAAAAGCATTACTTACAGCCAATATCTACGTGTGTGTAGGAATTGTAGCAATGATACTGACTTTAAGAAGTCAGTAAGAGAACTTTACTCCAGGTTTAGATCTAGGGGCTACAGTAACTCATGCCTCAAAAGGGCATATAACAGAGCCTATGGACAATCTAAATCCAAGCTGTCATTTAATCAGGACCTAAATTAACGAATCAGACCACTCGCATTATTACCAACTACTGTAGGCAACATAAAAAGATTAGGCAAATCGTGACTCGATTTTGGCCCTTACTCACCTCTGATCCAGCAATTGGTAAACACATTAGTAATCACCCAGAAATTACGTTTAGACGAGCCCCTTCCTTACGGGACAAACTCGTCCAAAGTAATTTTGACAAAACCTCCATTTTACCCACTGAGACTAATGGAACTTTTTCATGTGGAAAATGCCAAGTTTGTCCATACATGTCTAACGCCAGCAGTATTGTGTTACCTAATGGCAATGACCTTACTAGCAAAAAAAGGGTCACCTGCCAGACAGCTGGCATTGTATATCTTGCAACCTGTGAATGTGGCAGTTTTTACATCGGCAAAACAAAACGTCCATTCATAAAACGCATTAAAGACCATATAGCACCAACTCCCAAGAAACATATGGAAACAGCAATCAATAGACACATAGGCATTTACCACCGGTTTAACACTAAACTGATCAAATTCCACACGCTTGAACATGTCCCGTGTGGCGGTGACGTGGACAAAACCCTGCTCCAATTGGAATTTTTTTTTTTTTTTTTTTTGCTGCATTTCCACATGGTACAATCAAGAGGGCAGGCGCCGACCCTTTGGGGTGTGATGGCCCATTGCCTTTAATGAATGTAGCGTTGCAAACATACACATCCATACTGATATACTTCACTCTACCTCCTCCTTTTTTATTCCTACCAGCACCACATTACACCTCCTTGTGAGGTTTGCCGACTCAGCCTCTTTGGGCCCCTTTTGGTTGCATAATCTGTGACCCACCCTCCGGGGTTCCACTCCTTGTGACCCATTTTGGACTTGGCTTTCAGATCTTGCCGGGCTGCTTGAAACTTGGTCGTTGGTACTTTCAGTTAAGATGTAAGTGATGGTTCACCTTAGCTTTTTCTCACCTTTTGTCCTTTCCTTATGGGAATACATTCTTACCAAACTACCTGCATTTTATACTTAATTCCTACATGCATGATAACATTGTCTTGTATGATTGAACTTTGTTACAGACAGCACAATTATTGTTCTGCGCGATGCACATAATCCCCTGATGAAGGATTGACCGAAACATGTTGGGATATCTGAGAAATAGCCCCAAGACCCTGCTTATATAGCGGCTCCTTGAATGTGTCTATTCTCACATGCATCTAAGCATTTTCCAAGTATACATGCTGTATAAACTGTAGTACCATGTTGAGACAAATTCATTTTTTGTCCTTTTATAACTGCATTTGATGTATGTATTGGTTGTATTCAATTTTTTTGAATTTGTATATCCATACACAATTTGAAGTGGACTGGGAACCCTGTGTCCCAGCTCACTCCAATGTTGGAATATATTATATGTTTTTGTATCAATAAAACTATACATTTTTTTACTATTTCTTAATTCCTTTTTTGTACCTTATACACCAACTGCCTGTAAAGTCCAGGGGATAGCATACAATTTGGGAGCATCTCCCTTTTTTTTGAATTTCTAATTTACAGGACGTGGCAGTATTTTTCTGTCCTTACAGAACCACTCTCCCCCTCAATTTACTCAACTCCCAAGAAACATATGGAAACAGCAATCAATAGACACATAGGCATTTACCACCGGTTTAACACTAAACTGATCAAATTCCACACGCTTGAACATGTCCCGTGTGGCGGTGACGTGGACAAAACCCTGCTCCAATTGGAATCTCGGTGGATACACAAACTTAGAGCTGCCACCTTCCCGGGCCTTAATTACTTTGTCAGCTTTAGACCTTTCCTATAACACACTCCAACTATCCGCCATGTTGTGTTTCTTTCCCCCTCCCTAGGTCTCTTTTCCCTCCCCCTCTTCCCTTGTAAACCTAATTTTTCTTTGAACTAACTAGGTTATATAATTTTTTTTTTTATTTCTTTATTTTCATATTCTTTATTTATTGTCTATTTTCATCATTTTTTTCCTCATTATTCATTCTGCCATTCTTATTTAACTTGCTGCTGTTTGATATTGGATTTTCTAAATCAGTAGGTATATTTATTTAGCTATGTTTTATGTTATTTCTCTTATGTTTGTGACCGCTAAGGCATTGTCGCAGGCTGTTTCACTGTTTGGTCGTGTCCCCCCAGTCATGCAGTGGCGTGATGCGCCCTTTCCGCAACGTAGTTTTTATTGCATCAGCCCAGGTTTACTTACCTAGTTATGTTTTTCACGTTATTCATCTGTTCTCGTTTCCCTTTCTGTTTTTTAGCTATTCTCTTCCCCTATTATTCTTTTCCTTTTTTTCTTTCTTTCATTCCTTTCCCCTCCTCTCCTTTTCTTCTTCCTTTTTTCCTTCCTCCTTCTCGTTCTCTAACTCCCATCCAGTGATTTGTTCGGTCCTGGATCCGCCCCATGTTCTACTCTCTGACGTCACCACGCAGTGCCTTCTGGGCAATGTAGTCTCACGTCTGCCCAATATTGCCTGTGCTCGACCTTTCACAGCGCAATTGATATTCGCGCCTTTTTGACTGAGCCGTCACGCGCTGGCCCGCCCCTTTCCATCTGTGTTTTATTTAAAGGTCTGAGAGCGCACTCGGACTTAAGCGGATCCTTGGAGCCATGCTTGACACGCCACCACATCTGGTATTCATACATGTTTGCCTGTTTCCATCTTCCCTGAACTTTTAAGCTTTATTACTGTTACTTTTTGTCCTCTATGTCTATAACAGCATGGTGAGTCCACCTTTGGGGCAGTGTGGTTAGCCCTGAAGACCACGTGTGCTGTCCATGGCTTTTGCTGTTTGCTCCTGTATATGGGGCTGACCCTCTGCCTAGGTGGCACCTTGTTTCTATCTGTGGTGCGGTGGCTGGCCCGAATTTTATCCATGTCCTTTTTTCTCTACACTTATCATTTAATACCATGCCAACCAGGTCTTGTGATGCATATTAGGGACTGGGCCTTATGCCTATGTCCATTCCCGGTGTCCCACATCGTATTTCCGGCTGATACTCTCATTCTTCTTAACTTTTTCTTTTTACAATTGCTTACAATTGCTGTTATGATTTTGCCGTTATTTATGTGGCCCCTCCTGCAGTGATTATAGGGATCCGGCCTTATGCCCATGTCAGATGCCGGTTTCCCACACTGCATCAGTGACGCACACTTTCATACTCATTCCCCCTGTCACCTACTCCTGGTCCGTTTTCATTTATTATAAGATCAGATTTTCTTTTTTTCACCTAACTGTATGTTGAAGCCCCCTTTCTTCTTTTTATTCCTTTTCCAGTTTGGATGTGTCCAGATCTAGTTTTGTTTCTCTGGCTCCAGATTTACTACACTTTCCAAATCAAACTATGTACGTTTTTTCATACACACTGTTATATTATCCGGAGCTTGTTGGATACAAGCCCATTTTATTTTTTATTAGTATTTTTACCCTGTGCGACTTTCTCATTTACATTGTTCCTTTTCCTTACTCTCCTTTTTTCACTCCACACACCTTTTGATATTTAGATATTGCTACACTTTTGATTTTACCTGCTGGCGGTGCTACCTGGGGTGGGATTGGAGCTCCGAGTCTAGCTGCACTGGGTAAGATTTGATTTTAACATGCACTGTATGTCTAGCTATAATGTCCAGCGACATATATATATATATATATATATATATATATATATATATATATATATATATGTATATGTAACTGAACTGATACTCTTCATTATTATTTTTTTTTATGTTTACGTTTATGCAATATTGATACGTTTATTTACTGTTTTCTTTTTTTTTTATTATATCTTAGTGTCATCTGTCCCCTGATGAAGCTAAATTTGTAGCGAAACATGTCGGGACTACCCTTATGTACACCACTGTAACATTATTGAAACCAGGAATCATTTCCGTGATTTTATTCATGTCACTCTATTAAGTGTTGCGTCCATTTTAACGATGTATCATTAAAATTGTTTGATTTTATATTGTGTTACCATTTTGTTTTCTCTTTCTTTCTTTTCAATTGGCACCGCAAACATTCCCACATCCCCTATGTAGACCCTTTCGGGCCTACTTGCTTGCTACAACTACCCCAGTTTTATATTTTGGAGATCCATCCAGTGTCTTATCTCTGCCTTATGTAGATATGTTGTATTATTTCTATATTGCTCTGTTTCCGTCTTTATATCAACCAATCCTGCAAAATGTATAATCCAGACAAGATGGATCTGTACCTTGTCATATTGTAATGTCAGCATGTTTATATCCTTAATAAAATCTTAAAAAAAAAAAAAATCATAATGACAACAAAAACTACCCAAATGACCCTGATTAAAAGTTTACATACCCTAGTGATTTTGGCCTGATAACATGCACACAATTTGACCCAAAGGGGTTTGAATGGCTATTAAAGGTAACCATCCTCACCTGTGATCGGTTTGCTTATAATTAGTATGTGTTTATAAAAGGTCAGTGAGTTTCTGGATTCCTGACAGACCCTTGCATCTTTCATCCAGTGCTGCACTAACGTTTCTGGATTCTGAGTCATGGGGAACGCAAAATAATTGTCAAAGGATCTGTGGGACAAGGTAGTTGAGCTGTATAAAACAGGAAAGGGATATAAAAAGATATCCAAGGAATTGAGAATGCCATTCAGTAGTGTTCAAACTGTAATCAAGAAGTGGAAAATGAGGGGTTCTGTTGAAACCAAACTACGGTCAGGTAGACCAACTAAAATTTCAGCCACAAGTGCCAAGAAAATTGTTTGGGATGCAAAGAAAAACCCACAAATAACTTCAAGTGAAATACAGGACTCTCTGAAAACATGTGGTGTGGCTGTTTCAAGATGCACAATAAGGAGGCACTTGAAGAAAGATGGACTGCTTGGTCGAGTCGCCAGAAGAAAGCCGTTACTGCGCAAATGCCACAAAGTCCCGCTTACAATACGCCAAATAGCACATAGACCAGCCTCAAACCTTCTGGTTTTGTTTTGGGGATGTGTGAGCTACAAAGGCACAGGAAATTTGGTCAAAATTGATGGCAAGGTGAATGCAGTATGTTATCAAAAATACTGGAGGAACATTTGCATTCATCAGCCAGGAAGCTGTGCATGGGACATACTTGGACATTCCAACATGACAATAATCCAATACACAAGGCCAAGTCGACCTGTCATTGGCTACAGCAGAATAAAGTGAAGGTTCTGGAGTGGCCATCCCAGTCTCCTGACTTCAATATCATTGAGCCACTCTGGGGAGATTGTAAGTGCAGTTCATGCAAGACAGCCCAAGAATTTCCAGGAAATGGAGGCTTTTTGCCAAGAGGAATGGGCAGCTTTACCATCTGAGAAGATAAAGAGCCTCATCCACAAATACAACAAAAGAGTTCAAGCTGTCATTGATGTTAAAGGGGGTGTCAGGGTTCTGCGGCTAGGCAGACCGGATATGATTACTACACCTGAAAACTGAACCAAAACAATATAGGTACCTTAAAAGGTGAGATTTATTAACTGTCAGCACAGCAATAAACAGACACAGCAAACAGTGAACATAGCAATAAACAAACACAACAAACAGTGAACATAGCAATAAGAAAACACAGCAAACAGTGAACATAGCAATAAGCAAACACAGCAACCTAGCGCACATAAATAAACCCCAGCAAACAAGAACCAAAACCCCACTGACAAAAACACTAAACACCTACACTGCAGACTAATGCTAACTCTGTACAAGGTAGGGACAAGGGTACAGGGTATACAAGGTAGAGGGGATCAAAGCTGGGTACTATGGCAAGGAGCAAGGCAGATGGGTATAGGAAGGTTCAGGATAGCAGGGGACACAAGCACAAGGGTCTGGCAGCGAGGGGGTGAACAGGAATCGTGAAAGAACCCTGAACCCTGGCGTGCCTGACTCCCCCAGCCTGCTGGCTCTTGTGAGACACCTGCTGGTGGACACTGGAGCTGCAGCAAACAGCCCCCCAGCCGGTGAACTCCATCCTAACAGTACCCCCCTTGAGGAGCGGCCTCCAGGCAATCCATCAAGCTCCATCATTGGGATCTGCAAGCTGGCTGGGTACTCCCGTGCCATTATCCAACGGCTTAATGAGGACCCTGCTGCCGGGGTCCCAAAACTGGCTGGGTTTCCTGTTGAACAGATCTCTGAGCCACAACACCAAAGACTTATTCTTACCAGCAGCCTGAGTCCCAATGCTGGGACACTGAAGGACACCTGGAAACCTGATGCCCGAGTCACTGGTCGTGCAGGTACCCTGATTCCAGGATATCCCTTCACAATTGGATCTTCTCTCCCTCTGTTACTAGAGACTGCTCTGCACTTTACTTGTGCCTCGGGTCTACCCAGAGCATAGGTTACCCCACTTGGGTCCCCAAATGCAGCCCGGAAATCAGCACAGTCCAGCTGGGCAACAGCCTGGCAATCAGCATAGTCCAGAGGGGCAACAGCCCGGGAATCAGCATAGTCCACAGGGGCAACAGCCCAGGAATCAACATAGTCCAGAGAGGCAACAGCCTGGGAATCAGCATAGTCCAGAGGGGCAACAGCCCAGGAATCAGCATAGTCCAGAGGGGCAACAACCCAGGAATCAGCATAGTCCAGATGTATCATGGTGGAGAGATGGGAACGGGTCGGTAAATTTGTCATTTACCGGCTCCTTCCTTTTCTGAATGAACAGAGTCAGTGACTAGTTCATTCATAACTGAAGCATAGTACTTTTTACTATACTTCGGTTTCTGAATGAATGGGAGGCTCGGTGCACAGCTATTCCTGTCCATTCATTCTGTGCATCTGAGGCTACCAAGATGGAAATTGAGAGCTGAGGTTTGTTTAGACCCCTAATATCTCATCAAAGCCCCCCAACAAGGCTCCTACAAAAATTATAAAAAAATTGTAAAGATAAAATTGTAAAATAAATATAATGAAATGGTACAAAAATAATAAAATTAAAATAAAAATTAAAAACTACTGACACCAGTGAGGTCAGGATTGCAAAGGTTGCAATTGGGACCAGACCCTGGCATTTCACCACCATGGGAAGGCCCAAAGATGGCAGAAAGGGGGCCTGCTGCAGAACTTGTAAAAGGGCACCGCTGCGGTACTGTAATAAATGGACCCATATGGGAGTAAAGGGCCCCAGGATCAGTGGGAAGAGGGAAGGGCCACGGACAGGAGTAAGGGGGCCCTTCATAATTTCTTGCACCAGGGCCCTGAAGGTTCTAGTTACGCCTCAGCAGGCAGCAACATGGAGGTGGTCTGGATCTCATCAGCAACAGTCAGCAGCATGGAGGAGGAATGGATCGCATCGACAGCAAGCAGCAACACGAAGGAGGTCTGGATCTCATCAGCAAGTCAGCAGCATGGAGGAGGAATGGATCGCTTTGGTAGCAGGCAGCAACATGGAGGAGGAATGAAACTCATCGGCAGCAGGCAGCAGCATGGAGGAGGACTGGACAGCGGGCACCAGATCAGCAGGCAACATGGATAGTGGCAGAATTGTAAGAATTGTAATTGGCTTAGCTACTGGAGTCTTGCACGTAGTTGCATTGTGCTGACCAGAGTGTACTGCTGATGGAAAGGTAGTAATAGTACTGGGAAAAATAAAAGGAAGAGTAGCAAAAGTACAGGAAGAAGCCTGAGAGGTTGCTATGGGTAACGATACTGCAGGGGGAGCCTTCAATGGATTGCTTACAGAGGAAGTGTGGTTACTGGTTACAGGAAGTAAGGAACACTCAGTAGCAGCTGTGGTTGCTAGGGTTAACAGAGGAAGGGATTCTTGATTTTTAGCAGCAGATAAGGGTTGATCTACTAAAACTGGAGAGTGCAAATCTGGTGCAGCTGTGCATGGCAGCCAATCAGCTTCTAACTTCAGCTTGTTCAGTAAGACCCCTCTCACACCGGGGCCACCCGAGCATTATCGGTAAAACACTGCTAATTTGCCGCAATTTAATGCTCGTTATATCAGCGCTATGGCACTACTATTCGGGCAGCAGCGGTGCGCTTTTAAACCCCCCACAAGGGGTAAAACAGGGGTTATAAGTGCCAGTTAGCGGCGCTACCAAAGCGGTGTTCTGTGCTTTGGGAGCGCTGCCCCATTGTTTTCAATGAGCAGGGGCGGTATAGGAGCGGTGAATACACTGCTCCCGCACCGCTGCAAGGATGCGGCTTGCAGGACTTTTTTTACCGTCCCACAAGCGCACCACCCCAGTGTGACATGACAGTGACATGATTAAGCGGTGTCGCGAAACATGTCGTCACGCTGACGGGACCACTATCCAGTACCTGCATTGCAGAAACCAGGAGCGAACGTACCGGTGAGAGCTCTTGCTGCGGCCCCTCCCTGCCTTGGTCTCTGCATACTAGTGAGGCAGACGTCACCTCCATTGCACAGCCCACACCATCTCCAGTGGCTCTGTGAGGACACTGTGGCTCAATCTCCTTCCGGATCACGCATCACTATAGCTCAGGGAAACTTCCGGTTCCACCAGGGAGGACTGTCAACCAGCTTGTATAGCAACGAGCATCCCGGCTCCTTCCCAAGCCTACCATGTTTTTATATGTAAGTCTTCAATAAACTTTCTACTTTTTTATAGTAACCCAGGCTGGTCCTGTTTTTACCAATTTCAACAAAGACAATATTGCTGTTTTTTACTTTGGTGTTAAAAACTTACAGTGGGCAACACTGCACACAAGCGCCCTTGGGTTCAAATTTCCTTTTAGTTGTAAAGGGAGAGTTTCCAGCTGTTGCTTAGAGGGACAGATTCTTGTTCCAAAACCATTGCCTACTCCTAAAGGGCCAGCTGTTGCTGTAAGTGACACATTATTGTTCAAAAATCATCTCCTAGTTCTAAAGGAAATCTTGATCCTCTACTAAAAACTTGTTATTACACAGTGAATG
>BLSH010203968.1:108565-125380 GCA_018402905.1 Glandirana rugosa
AGTGGTCATACCCCACCCCTGCACCTGGGGCGCTGCAGCACCCACAGCCCAATCCTGGCCTGTCTTCCTTTCCATATTAACTCCCTGAATAATACCTCCACTCTCTGAAACCACCCCTTCGCCACCCATACTGGTGAGTTCTGCAATACATAGATCAATTGGGGAAGCCAAATCATTTTTATCAAGTTGCATCTACCCGCCACAGACAGTGGAAGTCTTCTCCATACTCGGCTCTTTTCTTTAAATTTCTTTAATAATTCCTCTAGATTGTCTTTTATATAATGTCTTGGGTTCTTAGTAATATACACTCCTAGATATTTTATTTTATCTGTTTGTTGTATATTTGCTAGCCTGTTTGTTATATTGATTTTATCAATTGGCATTAGATACGATTTTCCCCAATTTATTTGCAATCCCGAAATTTTCCCATATTTCTCTGTTAGTTTCAGGACGGCTTCTTGTGTGGTCTGTGTGTTGCTTAAGAACATTAGTAGATCGTCAGCATATAGAGCTACTTTCTCCTCCCCTGATTTTCTTTGGAAGCCTTTGATCTCACTGGAGGCTCTGATAGCTATTGCTAGCGGTTCTATCGCCAATGCGAATAGCATTGGCGACAGCGGGCATCCCTGTCTCGTTCCGCGTGTCAGTGTGAATGGTTCCGAGACTTGATTATTTGTTTTTACCCTTGCTCTTGGCATAGCGTATAACATTTTCAGCCAGCCCGTAAAATCTGGACCAATGCCGAATCTGTCCATCACCTGCCACAGATAGTGCCACTCCACTGTGTCAAATGCCTTGTTTATATCTAAGGCTAAGATTGCTTTATGACCTTCCTTAAGTGTTGGTAGTTGCATGTTTACATACGCTCTTCTAATGTTCATGTATGTAGCCCATCCTGGCATAAAACCAGATTGATCAGGGTGTATATATTTAGAAATTATTTTGCCCAGTCTAGCAGCCAAGACACTAGCTAGAATCTTAACATCGGCTCCCAAAAGGGAGATTGGCCTATATGATGTTACATTCTCATGATCTTTTCCCTCTTTTGGAAAGACTATAATTGTCGATTCCGTCATTGACTCAGGTAATCCACCCTCCTCTTTCGCCTTTTTAAATACCTTCAAAAGTGTCGGGACGAGTATCCCCCCATACTTTTTATAGACTTCAATAGGGAGTCCATCTGGCCCCGGCGCTTTCTGGTTTGCCATTTTCTTGATTGCATCCCATAGTTCTTGTTCTGTTAATGGGGTCTCTAAGCTATCTCTATCCTCAGTTGAGAGTCGCGGGATTTCCATTCCAGATAGGAAGCCCCGCATCTCTGACTCCGAGTTCTGCCCCTGCGTGCTGTATAAGGTCTCGTAGAAGTTCTTAAATTCTCTGTTTATTTCTTGGCCAGCCGTTATGGTCCTACCCTCTCCCGTCTTTATTGCTGTTATATTACTCACACCTTTATTGCTTTTTACCAGAATTGCTAATAGGTGGCCTACACTTTCCCCCTCCTCGAAGAAGTCTCGTTGCCTAAACCTACGTCTAGCTTCTGCCTTATCCAGTTGGATCTGACAATATTCCTCTTGTGCTTTTACCCATATCTGACGTTTCTCCTCTATTGGATCTTGGATATAGATTTTTTCTGCTTCTACTGTTCTATTCCTTGCTCTGTTTACGCACTCTCTGGTCTGTTTTTTGCTTCTAGCTATCTCCTGTATCATTATGCCTCTAATATAAGCTTTAAGGGAGTCCCAAACTATTCTCAATCCTGTTGTACCTTCGTTTTTATTCAGGAATTCTTTTATCTGTTCACCAACCTCTTCTGGATTACTGATTATTCCGAGCCATTGGGGATTTAACCTCCACTCTCTATATCCATAGTTTACATCCCGTCTAATCCCTACTATCAGGGGAGAATGATCTGAAATCCCTCTTACAGCATAGCTGATGCTTCCCAGTTGTTCATACATCATCTCATTACCTAATGCCATATCGATCCTGGACAGGGAACGATATGTCTTGGAGTAACACGAGTATTGCTGCTTAGAGGGATTTCTAGCTCTCCATAAATCCTTCCAATCCATTTCTTCTACAATCCGCGCTAGTGCACTCTTCTCTTTTGGGGTAGTATTTTTTTTTTTTTGGAAATCTATCAATGTTTTTGGACATGACTCCATTGAAATCTCCTACCACTAGGATCGGGACCCCAGGTTTGTCCGAGGTGAAGGCAATCAGTTTGATCAGAACATCGGGTTTAAAGGGTGGGGGTATATATATATTAGCCAATATTAACTCTTTCCCTTCTATTGTACAATATACAAAGATATATCTGCCTTCTCTATCCTTTTTGACTATTCTGCTCTCAAAAGCGACCCCTGTTTTTACTATAACGCATACACCCCGCGAGTATGCGGAGAGTGTTGAGTGATACTGTTGTTGATGATTCCTTTTTTTTTTTTTTTTTTTTCCATGAAAGTTTTATTAAAGAAGAAAATTGTTGAGCATACAAAATAGCACATGAGGTACAAACATCTTTTCCAGAGACAAGATCTGGGTGTACATTTAACTTGTTGATGATTCCTATGTGCCAGGTGTTTAGTTGTTTCTTCTACTAGATGTGTCTCTTGTAAGCACACAATAACTGCATTATGTTGTTTAATTGCTGCAGTTACTGCGCTTTTTTTTCCTATATCATTTAAGCCTCTCACATTCCATGAGCATATTCGCCATTCAGGAACCATTCTATAGTCTATTCCTATCTTTGTGCCACCTGATCATATTTACCCTTTTTGTTGTGTTTTTCCCACCAAGTGTATATGTTGCCATATGTATTCCGTGTTGTACACTCATATTTCCTTACTACTTTATGTTCCTACTTTATTTCTTGCCTGTTGTGGGGGTGCGTCTCTCCTTCCTCTTTTTTTTTTTTTCTTTTCTCCTTTTTCTTTTTTGCTACCACTCCGTGACTTCTGTAATGTGCACTTGTGTTCCATTTTAGTGTTATGTTCCTACTTTGTTTCTTACTTATAGTAATGGTGTCCCTCTCTTTCACTCTTTGCTTCATTACCTCTTTACCATTCACTCTATACTCTTCACCTGTACACACACGACCCCACTGGGGTCCACCTGTTGGGCTTTTTTTGTGACCGCACTCATCCACAACCCCCTTGCCCCTCCCCCTCCCCCCACCCACACACCCACCCACCCAATCTTTCCCCATTTTCGCTGTATTCTGCCCCATATAGCTTGATACTATAAACCCACCATATCACCTACCGCTACACAGAGAGAAAAAAAAAGAAAAAAACCCCGCCCGGCAACCCTCCTCCCTTCCCCCTTTAGATATTGTGTAAGAATTGGTTATTGTGGTTTGACACAGCGTCCAGCGGCCATTATTAAATTTTCTTATGTTCCTCCCGATGCCTGGGGTTTCTTTCTATTCTTTCCCAACCAGTGCAGAGCCTCTTCTGTGTTATTGAAGAAAATTAATTCAGCCTCCACTTCTATCCGTAGTCTCGCTGGGTATAGCATCGCATATGTAATTTTTAATTCTTGTAGCCTTTTTTTTATATCCGCATATTTTGCCCGTTTCTTTTGTACCTCTGGTGAATAGTCCGGATAGATTGAAATCCTGTTTCCATTAAAGGTTAAAGTCCCCTTCTCTCTTGCCTTCCGCAGGATCATCTCTTTATCTCTGAAAAATAAAATTTTAATCATAAATGTTCTTGGGTTACCCCCTGGCGGCGGGGGTCGAAATGGTACCCGATGAGCTCTTTCCACCGCAAAAAACGCAGAGAATACCTCCCTTCCAAAATTTCCGATTAACCAGTTTTCAATAAATTCTATAGGGTTTACACCCTTGCTTCTTTCCGGGAGTCCCATTATTCGCAGATTATTTCTGCGCAGTCTGTTCTCCATATCTTCCATTTTAACTATATATGGATCTATTTTCTTTCCCAAGTGTTGCGTTTCGGTCTGTATTGGGCTCATGTCATCTTCTAATTGGCTGATCCGTCCCTCCATTTCCTTCAGTCTTTCCTGCGTTTTCTGTGCGACGTGCCTGATAAAACCGATTTCCTCCTTAACGCACTTCAGCTGTTCATTCAGCTCCTGTACCATTGATTTGCAGGTATTTATTGCCTCCAACACTTCCCGCATAGTCGGCTCCACTCCACTGTCTGTTTTTTCTGCCATTATTGTTGCTGGGGGTTCTGGTTTTTGGTCTCCCTTTATCACTTTTATTTGACTTTGCCGCGTTACCGATCCACTTGTTGTGATTTTAGTTTGTCTTGTAGGGGTACCCCCCCCTTTCGCTGGAGAGTGGGCAGATTTTTCCTGTGCAGTGGTTGTCAGATTCTTCTTTTCTTTTCCTTTTTCTTTAACCATGCTTTATTTAGGACACTAACCCGGTAGGGTCCTTGTCGTATTTTCCGCTCTTCTCGTTAGTACAGGGCTGTTGGGCTATCCACTAACCCCGAGGTATTATACGGATTTCGGCGATTTCCAACAAAGTCCACCTATCTTAAGAACCCTCAGTGTCCTCCTCATACCAGGTTCGTTTCTGGGGGCTCTTTTCTTGTCTGATGTATAAGTTGATGTATGGGGAATCCAGCCAGCTGGCCTCCCAGACCTGACTCTCACGGCGTTTATATGACAATGCAGCTTACTGACTTATACCCCAGCATGTACCAGCCTCGCCGCCGGTCTCTTTGTAGTACGGGGGGGCACCCGCCAATAGCTGGCTATTTTCAGTTCTATCGGCCCCATTTCCGCCACTCCCGACTAGTTTCCTTTTATATACTTCATTTAAATATTTGTACTGGTGTGGAGGTGGGGCACCGTGCGTGCTTGGAGACAAATATGGCTAATGGTGCAGCGATTAAGTCAGCATGGACCTGTTAACCCTTCTTCCCCACCACTAGGGGGTAAAGGTAGTCAAAGGCATTTGTTATCCGCTATAGTAGTTAGGATTCTCTTAGCACCCTATTGACCAAAAAAACATTTCTTAGGGGTTTAGGCTGGGGTAAACTCTCGCCCTCAATCCCCCCACAAACAGGCATCAATCAGAAGTAGTAAGTAGCAAGTAGCGAGATAGCAAGAAGTAGCAATTTAAAAAAAGGATTGTAGTCAGCACTGCACTTTTACCAATTAGCATAGTAACGCATCATACCTCTGAGGCTTGCCATACCTCCCTTCATACCCGCTCTTTACTTTGTCTTGTTGTTAGTTGACAGGCAGTTGGACTTCCCTTGTAGCCGAGCAGGTCCTCAGCTCTCGCTTTTACACCGCAGCTCCAAGCGGTTCTATCTGAGGAAATCCGGGTCAGCGTACCTAAGTGCCGCCGAGGTGTCCACGGTGTCTGACTTGTATTCAGGTTACCTGTTGCTCCTCCGCGCTTGATGGCTCTGCTCAAGTAGACGGCAGCTTGTTGTTACCGAGCAGTTGTACTGACGAGCGGCACGCTGCTGGGAGACGGAGCGCGGCTATGTGAATGCCGATGCTCGGCTGCATCCCGCAAACCACGGCATCCTAGGCAGGGGGAGAGACGCGGGCTGCCCTACACCTTCCGCTCACCTACACATCCGGTCACGCCCCATCCTGTCCTTACCCGCCCACGGGCTGGATTTTTAGATTAAAAAGTTATGCGCCACTTGGTCTTAATATCGAGTGGGATATAAACTGCTTCATTAATAATGGTTGATTTTTAGTACATATTTTATGTATTTTTAAATATTAATTGTTTTTTTCTTTTTTATGTAATATGGCATGATGGAATACTTTTGGTTAGTCCAGCTATGGCTTTCTTTTTTGCATTCTTTTTTTGCATTTTTCATTTTATGTTAACATAATTGTATTATTTTATTTTATTATCTTATGCACATTCACATTTAAGAGATGCATTCTTCTTTTTGGACACTAGGGGTCCTCGCTATAGGACTTCAAAATTGGACTTCAGTTTGGTGGTCTGCCATTCGATTGGTGGGCTAGAATCAGAAACCAGGAAGTAGGGATACATTCTATCTATAATCCGCTCTGAGTAAGGAGACTGATTATCCAAATATCTGGTGCAAGATTGGCCATCGCTGCACTGACGAGGGGTATAAATTTGCGTGGTGGGAGCGGACGGGCGTGTCCCTGATGACGTCATTTGCGACGAAACTAGTAGGATACACGCCCATTCGTTCACCACGCGACTGCGCATGCGCGGCCCGCTGCGGCCATCACTGTCTCTGGCGTCCTCATACATGCTGATTATACTTCTGGAAATGTGAGTTTTTTACTTATTTTGGTCAATAAATTGAAATGTTTTTACGGTATTACACCATGTGAGGCTTCCATTTGTTTCATGTGACGGGGGTTGTGGAATCCACTGCCTATTGGGACACGGATTGAGACCAAAAGCTGACACACGGATCACGGGCTAGAGTGTAGGAAACCTTTCAGACAGCTGGGAAGACACTTTGGAGGCATCCGATTTGTAATCAAGTGTGTAATGACCGCTCTTTATAGGGGGTCACACACTTCATGGTAAGGGCACAGTTTGGATGGTGAAGTGTGACACAGGAGTGCTTTTATTTCCTGCATGGAAGTTGGGACTCTATCTACGTTACTCCATAAGTGCTGTGCATTTTGGCTGTTTGGTGCTTTCTTTGCTCATTGGCTATGAATGATATTCTACAGCTCTGTACATATTGGCTATTTTGACGTTTTTTTTTATCCAGGTGTAGGATTGACATATATAGCAGCTTTTTATTGTAACATTATTATAAACATAATTCTGTTTATAAGCGCGGATTCTCTACAACATACCCACTTATTACTGTATAAATGTCATTGGCAGTGAAGGGGTTAACCTGCAGGGGGAGATCTAGGGATTATCTGTGTTCCCTGGGTGTGTTCTTACTGTGGGGGGGTTGGGCTACCATGGGCATGAGAGATCTAACTGATCCCAGTGACAGGGATCAGTAGATCACCCATGCCTGCACTTTCACTGTCAGAATGGGGAACCGCTGTGTTTCCATCGGCGGTTCCCCGTTCTTTGCCTGTGGCCGCTCATCGCGGCTCGCCGGCGGACATCGGGTCCGCCCGAGCCGTAGGTACACTCCTCAGGAGTGCGGCGGGAGCGCGCCCCCTAGCGGCCATTCGCAGATCGCAGCCTTTGTACAGCGATTCGCGGCCAGCGCCCACACTACCGCCGTAAATATGCGGTAGGCGGTGTGGAACTGGTTAAAGGGACAGTAACTGCACCCTGACTTTGCTGTCTGTTCTGCAGCTTGTCCGTTACCTGAACCTGCTACCTGATCTACCCGGCTTGTTTTGACCTTCCTGCCTTCTCCAATCCTGACCCAGCTTGCCTTGACCCTGCTCATTCTTGCCTGCCTGACATCTGTTGCCAAACCCAGCTTGCCACTGACGATTCTCTGCCTGCCGATTCCTGCTGCTTGCTTATCTGTGTTTGACCCGGCTTGTCTCACTTTGCTCCAGTCTGCCCTGCATCCAGCTCCTGTGATCGCTGATATTCTGTTGCCGTTTCAGTCTCCAGCTGTCTTCTGCCAGTTCTCCAGGCTCTGCACCCAGCATCCAGCATCCAGTCTTCTGCTGCTTTGCAAAGAGGCACTCCTACCTGTATTGACGTGAGGATGCACGGCAATATTTGTGGTTGTCGATCGTCTGTCTAAGATGGCCCACTTCCTACCTCTAAAGGGCACTCCGTCCACTGTAGAGACTGCCCGATTCTTCATCAGGGAGATTGTAAGATTACATGGAGTACCTGCAAACATTGTGTCGGATTGGGGAGTACAATTCACTTCATGCTTCTGGAGGGCCCTTTGTGAATTGCTACAGATCAAGCTGGCATTTTCCTTGGCCTATCACCCCCAAACCAACAGGCAGACTGAACACACTAATCAGACTCTGGAGCAATACCTCCGCTGCTTTACATCTTTCTCCCAAGATGACTGGGTGTCTTTGCTACCACTTGCAGAATTCACATATAACAATGCCAGTCATTCCGCCACAGGCCAATCTCCATTTTTTGCTAATTACGGCTTTCATCTGTCATTTCTGCCTGACCTTATTCTCGAATCCACAGTTCCAGTTGTACAGGGCACAGTGGACCTTTTAAGTCGAAACAATAAGAACCTTCAGGAAGCAATTTCCAAGGCACAAACGGACAACAAAAAGGCCTTTGACAAGAAGAGAAGGGGGGGCTGAAGTTGCAGCCTGGTGATCAGGAATGGCTTTCTACAGCGAATCTCCGGTTGGCTTGTCCCTCCAAGAAGCTGACACCCAAGTTCATTGGTCCCTTCTCTGGGAAAAGAGCAATTAATGAGGTATCGTATGAACTATCCTTACCTGACTCTTTGAAAATTCACCCTGTGTTCCATGTTGCCTTGTTGAAACCTGCTATAACTGATCCCTTCCCTGATAGAGGTCCAGACCACCAGAACATCAAATGGAAGGGTTACGGGTAGAGTTGAGCGAACCCGAACTTTTGGGTGTCCGGGACCCGAACCGGGACTTTTCAAAAAAAGTCTGGGTTTGGGTCCGGGGTTCTGGTATTTTACTACACGTGTTGAAAAGCTGCCAAGGGCAGCCAATCAACAAGTGTTTCACTGGTTTTCCCTAGAAGTCATCACAGCCATGCCTACTAATGGCATGGCTGTGATTGGCCAGTGCACCATGTGACCCAGCCTCTATATGGGGCTGGAGTCACCGTGCTGCATGTCATATGCTCTCAGGATAGTTTAGGGAAAGGATGCTGCTGGCTCTGTGAGGGACAGATTGCAGAACATCTCATCCTGCATTACTGAATGATCTGATTGTGGACTAGGGAGAGATACTAGTACTGGTGCTTTGAGGGACAGATTTCACACCTCATCCTGCTGCACAGAACGATCTGACTGGACTAGGTAGAGTTTCTTGCTTTAAGGGAAAGATTATTCTTCTAAAATCATGTCCAAGTTCAATAGGGAAAGGTTCCAGCTGTTGCTTTAAGGGAAAGATTACTGTTCTAAAATCATCTTCAAACTGTGTGTGAAAAGTCTATGTCAGCCCCAGGGAGCTATATCAGTGTTGTAAAATCATCTTCCAAATGTGTGTGAAAAGTCTATTTGAACCTGAGGGAGCCATATCAGTGTTGTAAAATCATCTTCAAACAGTGTGTGAAAAGTCTATTTCAACCGGAGGGAGCCATATCAGTGTTCTAAAATCATCTTCAAACTGTGTGTGAAAAGTCTATTTGAACCGGAGGGAGCCATATCAGTGTTCTAAAATCATAGTGTGAAAAGTCTATTTGAACCGGAGGGAGCCATAACACTGATATGGCTCCCTCCGGTTCAAATAGACTTTTCACACACAGTTTGAAGATGATTTTACAACACTGATATGGCTCCCTCCGGTTCAAATAGACTTTTCACAGACAGTTTGAAGATGATTTTACAACACTGATATGGCTCCCTCCGGTTCAAATAGACTTTTCACACACAGTTGGAAGATGATTTTACAACACTGATATGGCTCCCTCCGGTTCAAATAGACTTTTCACACACAGTTTGAAGATGGTTTTACAACACTGATATGGCTCCCTCCAGTTCAAATAGACTTTTCACACACAGTTTGAATATGATTTTAGAACACTAATATGGCTCCCTGCGGCTGAAATAGTCTTTTCCCACACACTTTGAAGATGGTCCACATCCACCTCCATTTTTGATTTTTTTATGTGATTTTAGTTTAAAAAGTATTTTAAGTTATTTCCCTATCCCCATTTCTTTGTAGGGCACTTGTCTGACTCTTACCCCCATTTTCCTTCCTTTTGCAGACCTCTAGGACTTTCCAGGATTTTGTTACAGCCATTTTTGTGCCTAAAAGTTCGGGTCCCCATTGATTGCAATGGGGTTCGGGGTCTGTGTCAAAGTTCGGGTCCTGTCCGGACCCGAACCCGGACTTTGTCCCGAAGTTCGGGCGAACTTCCAGAGGTTCGATCAACTCTAGTTACGGGCCGGAGGACAATTCCTGGGAACCTGAGTCCAATATCCATGCAGGAAGATTAGTCAAGGCCTTTTTCCGTACCCATCCAGAGAAAAGAGCACAAATGGACATCCAGAGGCTGCCCCTTGGAGGGGCAATGTCAAGGGTCCAGACTGGCGCTGCAATCACGCATACATGTGCGCATGCATGCATGGGTTCCCACAGAGATTCCCCGAAGGCTCGGAGGTGCACACCTGTGCGCATTTGCAGGAATGTGCACCGTACGAGCGCGTGCTAATCTGCCTTGGTGCCCAGTGGCCTTTAAAGGGACAGTAACTGCACCCTGACTTTGCCGTCTGATCTGCAGCTTTTCCGTTACCTGAACCTGCTGATACCTCTTTACCTGCTACCTGATCTACCCGGCTTGTTTTGACCATCCTGCCTTCTCCAATCCTTGACCCTGCTCATTCTTGCCTGTCTGACATCTGTTGCCGAACCCAGCTTGCCACTGACGATTCTCTGCCTGCCGATTCCTGCTGCTTGCTTATCTGTGTTTGACCCGGCTTGTCTCACTCTGCTCCAGTCTGCCCTGCATCCAGCTCCTGTGATTGCTGATCTGCTGCTGCCGTTTCAGTCTCCAGCTGTCTTCTGCCAGTACTCCAGGCTCTGCACCCAGCATCCAGCATCCAGTCTTCTGCTGCTTTGCAAAGAGGCACTCTTACCTCGCTGTGCTCACAAGACCACTGTCACCACTCCAGTGGGCTCTGAGCCAGGGCTGTATGAGAGGTCTCCTTCTTCAAAAGACAGGCTCTACTACCAGGTACGCGGTTTCACATTACAGTTACTGCCAGTTTAACACCATTTACTTCTGTGTGCATTACTGACAGTTTAATGCCATATAGTTTTGTGCATCACTGCAAGTATAACGCCATTTACTTCTGTGTGCGTTACTGCAAGTTTAACGCCATATAGTTTTGTGTGTCACTGTACGTTTGATGCATTATATTGCAGTATATTATAGTGTATCCGCAGAGTGTGTCTGTGTAATAGGAGTACTCAAATTAAAGTGCACCAAACACCACTTTACATTGATTAAAGTGCATCTACATACAGATTTCCACTTCTTCTTTACATTTGCTAATAAGCACCGCCCCCTCCCTCCCAATAATGTCTGGGAGGACAAGAGAGGCAGACTTTCCCTTGGCACTGTTAGAGGGCCAGCAACAAATGTGTCCACAAGCAAAGGTGGATGTGGTGGTCAGTCCTCAGGCAGGACATCATTTCCTTTGTTTAGTGAGTTTGTCCATGCTATCCAGCCACAGCATGCAGAGGAGGTGATGGACTGGCTTACTAAACTTTCCTCGTCCTCCTCATTCTCTGTCATGCAAGCAGAGACAAGTGTGCAGTCCCCTGCATGGATAAACCTGCCTCCTTGTCCACATCTATTTCTGCCATAGCCCCAACATCAGCCATGGAGGAGTCAGCTGAGTTATTTGACCACAGTGTCAGACACTTGCTCCTTGATGATGCCCAGCCATTACTGGATTCAGATGTTGGTTCTGAGGTTGAGGATGACAGGAACATGAGCCTAGAGAGAGAGGAGAACACTGGTAGACAAATTGGAATTTATGTTCCCCCAGCCACAGCGTATTGCCAAGTTGTCTCCAGTGGTAATGATGATGATGAAGATGGAGGAGATGATGATGATTATGATGATGAGGTCATTCATGCAACTTGGCTGCCAGATAGAGCAGAGGAGGAAACTGAAGGTGAGGCGGCACAATGCCAAGGAGACCAACATCAAGAAAGAGTAGAGAGCATCACCCTATTCCATCACATTCTGCAGCTGTTATCTCCCGGCCCACTTCCCAAAGCACAAAACACCATCCATTTGGGTAACTCATGCTTAACAAGGCATTTAACGTCCAACCACTTAGCCCGTTGGCAAGTGAACATAAAAGCCACACAAAAGGGACACAAATCTTTCCCTCCTCCTCCTCCTCCTCCTCCTCCCTACCCACTTCAGTCTGCCCCTGCTATACCTAGTCATGACCTCTCAGCAGCATCCACTGACAGGGATGATGGTATAGCACAGGGTGTCCCAGGTCCTAACAGCACATCTGCCAGCAGCACACCATCAGCTGTAGACTGTAGCCGGCAAATTTCTCTGCCCCATCTGCTGCAGCAGAAAAAAATACAGTCCCTGCCACCCATATGCCCAGCGTCTAAATGCAAGCTTGTCAAAGCTGTTGGCTCTCCAACTTCTGCCTTTCAGCCTGGTGGACTCTGCCCCCTTCTGTGAATTCACACAATGTGCTGTACCACAGTGGCAGGTTCCCAGTGGCTGCTGCTTTTCACTTAAGGCCATTCCATCTCTCTATTATCACATGGAAGAGAATGTTCTGGCATTGTTGGGCAAGGCAGTCAGCCATAAAACCCACCATATTGCTGACACGTTGTCCAGCAAGCATGGGCATGGATGAACTATTTTGTTCATATAACACTGGGTAACACTGCTTGCAACTCGGAAGGATGAAGGACAGAGCTCAGGGCTGCAGCTTGTTGTGCCCCCACATCTCCATACAGCTGGTGGTGATGATGCTAGACCTGTGAGCTTTACCCCCTCCTCCTACACCCCCTCCATACCCTCCTCTGCAGAATTGTCCTATGAACATCAGGTACACCCTAAGGGTTCAAAGGGCTATTCCATGAGTCAGGCTAAAAGGTGCCATACAGTGCTTCAGCTGGTGCGTCTAGGGGACAGGAACCAGACAGGACCAGAGATTCTTACAGCTCTGCAGGGACAGGCCCAGAGGTGGTTCACACCATGCCAGCTGGAGCCAGGAATGGTGGTGTGCGATAATGGCTCAAACCTCCTGTCTGCCCTTAGACAAGGAAAGTTGACACATGTGCCATGCCTGGCCCATGTCCTCAATTTGGTGGTGCAGGGTTTCCTAAATACGTACCCAGGGTTGGAAGATGTGCTAAAGCTGGCCAGAAGAGTCTGTAGCCATTTCAGGCAGTCATACACAGCCAGTGTTCGGTTGGCTGAAATTCATCGGGAATTCCACCTGCGCATAAACCGCCTGATTTGTGACATGACCACCAGGTGTAACTCGACTTTGGCAATGCTGCAGTGGCTATACATGCAGCAGTGGGCCGTCAACGAGTACCTGCGCGAGTACAGCATGGCGACAGGCTCGGGCCACCTCTGCTTTTTTTCCCCACACCAATGGCTGATCATTAAGGAAGCATGCACTATACTGTCACCATTTGAGGGGGCCACAAGGATGTTGAGCTGTGACAGTGCATGTATCAGTGACACAATTCCTGTTGTGTTCCTGCTGGAGCAGACTCTGGGAGGCATTATGGACAGGGCACTGGAAGCAGAGCAGCAGGAGGAGGTGGAGGAGAGGACTTCCTTTCCTCTCAATGCCCACTTTATCTAGACACCATCATTGCTATGTTACGGAACACACAGGTGGAGAGAGGGGAGGAGGATGAGGAGGAGGATTCTGGCAGTTGCGTAGGGTTTGAAGAATAGGAAGACATGCGTCAATCTGTAAGCAATGGCTTTCCAACCCCAAGACCCTTGGGAGTAGTTGTACGTGGCTGGGAGGAGGAAGTTCCAGATGCTGTCATCTTGAGTGATCCCGAGGAGTCTGCTTCTCAAGCCTCTTTAAATTTGGGCAACCTCATGCTTCAAAGACTGCAAAAGGACCCAAGAATACGTGACATGAAGGAGAAGGATCATTACTGGTTGGCAACCCTCCTTGACCACCGTTATAAGGGAAAGGTCTCAGAACTCATCCCTTCCCCACAGAGAGTACTGAAGATAAAATCTCTTGAGAACACATTAAAGAGGATTTTATTGAATGTTTTTCCCGACTCCAGTAGGTTACAGTGTCGTGGAAAACATAGTTTTGAGTCTTCTGTTGGTCAAGAAAGGAGCGTTGGAGAAGGCGTCCGCCTAAATGATGCAGTTTGGAATTTTTTTAGTCCTCGCTGCCCAGGGCTGTCAGCTTCCGCATCCCATCAGCTGCGTCTGCATCACATGGTGGATGATTACCTCGGGGCAAAAACAGAGAGGGAGAGCTTTCCAGTTGATGATCCACTGGCTTACTGTGTCATGAGAATAGACCACTGACCAGAACTTGCCCAGTATGCTATTGAGTTGTTGGGCTGCCCTGCATCCAATGGGCATTCAGTGCTGCAGGAGGTTTCATTACTAATCATAGAACGTGTCTGTCCACAGACTCCGTTGACCGTTTGACTTTTATCAAAATGAATCAGTCCTGGATTACCAGCTATGAAGCCCCTGATGACGATGTCACTGATTAAATGTTTTTGGGATGTGGGATCTCTGCAGGACTTTGAGGCTGCCTAGCTTTGAGTGAGTTCAATCACTTCATCTGGAAGAATGTTTTTGGTATAGGTTTCATGGGCACAATTAACACCCAAAGACCAATTTTTCAGCGCCTGTTTGACAGGTGCATATCATTGCAATTTTTTTGCCTTCATCAAGAGCACCTCTATAGGGTTACGGTGGGAAGGTGCCACTGACACCCAAAGACCAATTTTTCTGCACCTGTTTGACAGGTGCATATCATTGCATTTTTTTTACAGAAAGGCCAATTCTTGCCTTCATAAAAAGCACCTCTATAGGGTTATGGTGTGAAGGCACCACTGACACCCAAAGCCCAATTTTTCCGCACCCGTTACTTCTATGCAAAGTCAAAGTGACACCAAAATGTATCCAAAAAAACTCTAATCTTGTTCCCAGTGCACTACATTGTGGACTCATTATCATACACACTGGCTCCCCAGCTGTTGCTGAGCAAAATAAAGGCAGCTTGCAGGGAAAATTTCAATTTTTTGGCTTTATAAATGCAACTATTGCTGCAGCAGATTCTAGACATGGTACAGATCTGCCACTTTACAGGTAGACTAAGGGGACCCCCCAGGCACTATATTGGAACCATTGTATGCCCAATTACTTGCATATAAGCCTTCAAAATAGGCACTTTTGTTTTTTGACGTTCGTTCCTATTGACTTTAATGGGCTTAGTTATTCGGGTTCAAACTTTTGCGATGTTTTCAAGTTCTGGTGTGAACCGAACAGGGGTCCGTTCGGTCTATCCCTAGTGCTGTCAAAATGCTTCCCAACATCTCCTCTTCAGTGAGATCCTGCCAAAGTGAATGACACAAATCTTATCCTGTACCACAAGCTCCACACAACAAATAACCTTTACTCTTAGCATCTTGACAGAGGTAGGCAAAAACTCAAGCAACTGGCTCCCAGTTCCCATGTGTAGCAGATCTTGTCATTGGTGGGCATCACGATTATGTCAGAGTTGTGTGGCTAGGCAGACCAGATATGGTTGCTACACCTCAAAACTGAGCCAAAACAATATAGATATCTGAAAAGGTGAGATTTATTAACCGGTTCCGGACCGGCTCGTGTACATTTACTGCTGCAGAGTGGCACGATCCCGCCAATCGTCGCCTGTAAAAGGCAGCTCGCTCATGCCCACCGCACTCTGCAGCAGTGTGGCCGCGGGTCCGGAGGACTCAAAGTCCGCCGGCTACCCGCGATTGCCTGGCAGAGAAGAAAAATGGGGAACCGCCAATGTAAACACAGCGATTCCCCGTTCTGTCACTGGGATCAGTTAGATCTCTTATGCCCCTGGCAGCCCAGCCCCCTCAGAGTTAGAACACGCCTAGGGAACACAGTTAAACCCTAGATCGCCCCCTGCAGGTTAACCCCTTCATTGCCAATGACATTTACACAGTAATCAGTGGATATTTAAATTTATGATTGCTGTATAAATGTCATTGGTCCTAAAAAAGTGTCAAAAATGTCAGACATGTCCACTGCAATATCGCAGTCCTGCTAAAAATCACAGATCACCGCCATTACTAGAAAACAACAAAAAATAGTAAAAATGGCATAAATTAATTCTCATGGTTTGTAAACGCGGCAACTTTTGCGCAAACCAATCAATAAACGCAGATAGCAATTTTTTTTACCAAATATGAGGAAGAATATATATATATATTTTTGGATATGTATTATAGCAAAAGATAAAAAATATTGCACTTTTTTTTGTTAAGGCTGTATTTGTGGGAAAAGAGGACGCCAATTTCGTTTGGGTACAACGTTGCACGACCGTTAGTTAATCGACGACCAGCACACCAGGATCTTCAAATGAGTCCAATCTTTAATAGATGATCACATTGTTAAAGCAAAGAGCGACGTTTCGGAGCCGCGCAGGACTCCTTCATCAGGTCACATGCCTGATGAAGGGGTTCTGCGCGGCTCCGAAATGTCGCTCTTTGCTGTAACAATGTGATCATCTATTAGAGATTGGACTCATTTGAAGATCCTGGTGTGCTGGTGACACTACCTGCTCTGGTTCCACTATAAAGCACAAAAGCTATATCTCAGCATACTCATCTGGACACCAGTATTTTGCACAATTGCATGTTTTGTACAAGTAAAAGAATGTTTACCATTTTTTGCACTTTTGCCAGAACAATTATATTGGTTTTGCACTTAGAGATAATATGAATATTTTTTTTCACATTTGATTCCTGTGAACTTTGCAATCAGTATCAGGATTATGGACTTTTTATGGTTATGATATGATATCTATATATTTTTTTCATTATATATATGAGTTCACTGTTGCACTTCAACCACTGGGTGGTAGTATATACTATCATTGCTTCATTAAAAAAAAAAAAATTGTATACTATACTATACACTGAATCAGCTGTATATAGTCTACACTAAAGGCATTGTAATATATATATATATATATATATAATGTTACGGAAATCACATCTTATATA
>BLSH010203968.1:136030-148174 GCA_018402905.1 Glandirana rugosa
TTTTAAATATTTAAAGTTATTTCCCTGTCCCCATTTCTTTGTAGGGCACTTGTCCCACCCTTACCCCCATTGTCCTTCCTTTTGCAGACCTCTAGGACCTTCCTGAACTTTTTTACAGCAATTTTCAGAATTTTTAGTAAAATTACCAGAACCCCCGGACCCGAACCCGAACCCGGACTTTTTTTGAAAAGTCCGGGTTCGGGTCCGGGTCCCGGACACCCCAAAGTTCGGTACGGACCCGAACTTTACAGTCCGGGTTCGCTCAACTCTATTTATTATTATTTCAAATGTTCTTTCTTATTTCCGAATTTCGGAAATTCTGAAATTAGAAAGAACATTTGAAATAATAATAGCTTATTATAATTATAAATTAAATGAAATTTAATAAAAAAAACGAAAACGTTTTTTCAGCCATACGCAAGTCTAATATACATACAATATACATACAATATACACACAGTATGCAGTGTATACTGTGTGTATATTGTATGCATTTATGAACAGCCATCTTTTCAAGGAAATTCCAATACCTATAATTTAATAGTTATTATTTCAAATGTTCTTAGTTATTTTAGAATTTTCGAGTTTCTGATTTTCGGGTTTTCGGCTGCTCCGATTGCAGAATTTCCGAATTACTGCAATTGCTGAATTACCGCAAATTTCCGAATTACAGCAATTGCCGAATTACCGCGAATTTCCGAATTTTGATTTTCCGAATTTTTTAGTTTACGAATTTGTGAAAAAATTTAAAAAACGAAAAAAAAACCGAAAACTAAAAAAAAATAATTTTTCAGCCATGCACAAGTCTATAATGCAGTGTTTGCTGCTTCACTTCCCTTTTGCGCAGTATTTTACTTACTGTTTGCTCTCAGTAATTGCCTGCTCAGGGAAGTCAGAGGGCCACAACCTGGATGTCGCCTGCTGTCAAACCCATCTCCTCTTGCAGGAGCTCTAGTAATGTCAAGGTTAGTTTCTGTGTCTTGGCCCTTCTACAGGGCCCCCTCATCATTCTATGTGCAAGCACAATGGGCTTGTCTTTTGGTGCCAACAGATACCCTGCATCTCCAAGACTCCTCACAGTTCGCTGTGACTGCTCAATAGGCACTGCCACTACCTAGCCCCAGCTGTGAAATTATTTTCTGGTAAGTCAGTCCACTCCCTAGTAGGAACACACTCCAGCTTGTGACCGACCCTTTTTCCTAATTTTGGTGGCACCAGGTCACAGGTGTTTTGAAAGACAGGCCATTCTCTTTGGAGACCCACAGCATGGAAACGGGTATCTTGCTGGCAGTCATATTATTAAATAACCACTTCAGATCCACTCTATAGCCGATTCACAATGTAAACACAGCAGTTCCCTGCTCTGTGAGGGGGAGCATGACAGATCCACTGAACCCTGTGATCGGCATCAGTTAGATCTGTTATGTCCCTGTTAGCCCCGCCCCCCCACAGTTAGAACACATACAGGGAACACATTTAACCCCTTCACTGCCCCCTTAGTGTTAACCTCTTCCCTGCCAATGAAATTTATACAGTAATCAGTGTCTATTTTTAGATCTGATCGCTGTATAAATGTAATTTGTCCCAAAAAAGTGTCAAAAACGTCAGGCATGTCTGCCGAAATATCGCAGTCCCAATAAAAATCGCAGATTGCCGCCATTACCAGAAAAAAAAAAATAAAAACGCCATAAACTAATGTCCATAGTTTGTAGGCGCTATAACTTTTGTGCAACCCAATCAATATATGCTGATTGGAATTTTTTACCAAAAATATGTAGAAGAATATATATCGGTCTAAACCGATGAATACATTTGTTTTTTTATTTTTGGATATTTATTATAGCAGAAAGTAAAAAATGTTCTTTTTTCAAAATCGTCACATTTGTTTGTTTATAGCGCAAAAAATAAAAACCGCAGTGGTGATCAAATACCACCAAAAGAAAGCTCTATTTGTGTGAAAAAAGGCCGTCAATTTTGTTTGGGTACAACTCAGCACGACCACACAATTGTCATTCAAATAGTGACAGCGCTGAAAGCTTAAAATTGGTCCGGTCAGGAGGGGGGTTTAAATGTCCAGTAAGCAAGTGGATAATGGATGTAATTTTGATTTTTTACTAATTGATTTACACAGCATGAACTTTGAAGATCTGGTTCCCTGCAATCCCCCCCACCCCAAATCTTTTTGGAAAAATTGCTTTAGCACGATTGATTTGGATGGTAATAATTTGTGAGCTACAGTGTTTAAGCATTGACACAGGATCTTAGCTGGATTGAGGTTTGGGCTTAGGTTTCAACAGCTCCAGAATGTTATTTGCTGTGCGTTTAAGGTCATTTGCCTGGTGGCAGGCAGATCTTCGCCCCAGAATGAAGTATTGAAACAGATTCATCATGTGTTTGACATTAGCCTTCCATCTTAGTCATCAGTCTGTAGTCTTAACCAACTTCTTGTTGTCTGCTGTTAAAAGCATCCTCAAATCATGATACTACCATCACCCTTGCTTCATCATGAGGAAGGTGTTTTCTAGTTGATAAGTAGTGTTGTCTTTCTATTGTACATAGGGGGTCTGTTCATAAATGTTTTCAAACATTTTTCACACATCTTCCTAATTGAACTTAATTAGAAAATGTGTGAATCTTAGATAAAAGTTGCATGGATTTTGTTTGAAATAATTTTAAATAGACCTCATAATGTTTTGCCAAATTTTGGCTTCATCATACCAAAAAAACTTTATTCTATATCTTTATTGCGTCCCTCACATGCCTTATGGCAAATATAAAATGATGTGTTTTCAACAGTGAATTCTCGTCGGCCTTATATAACACCCAGTGTTTAGGGTTTACTCTACCCACAAATGGCTTCTCCAAACTTATTTTTGGATCTCTGCAGGTCGTGTAGAGTTACCATTAACTGCTTGAGTTATTCTCTGAGTAATGCCCCCTTTGTTTTGCTAGGCTGCCTTCTCTAGACAGAGTAGCAGGTTGTATCTTACTAATTTCATTTACAGTATCTCACAAAAGTGAGTACATCCCTCACATTTTTGTAAATATTTTATTATATCTTTTCATGTGACAACACTGAAGAAATGGCACTTTGCTACAATGTAAGGTAGTGAGTGTACAGTTTGTATAACAGTGTAAATTTGCTGTCCCCTCAAAATAGCTCAACACACAACCATTAATGTCTAAACCATTGGCAACAAAAGTGAGTACACACCGCTAAGTGAAAATGTCCACATTGGGCCCAAAGTGTCAATATTTTGTGTGGCCAACCTTTATCTTCAGCACTGCCTTAACCATCTTGGGCATGGAGTTCACAAGGGCTTCACAGGTTACCACAGGAGTCCTCTTCCCCTCCTCCATGACGACATCATGGAGCTGGTGGATATTAGAGACCTTGAACTCCTCCACCTTCCATTTGAGGATGCCCCATAGATGCTCAATAAGGTTTAGGTCTGGAGACATGCTTGGCCAGTCCATCACCTTTACCCACAGCTTCTTTATCAAGGCAGTGGTCATCTTGGAGGTGTGTTTGGCATTGTTCTCATGTTGGAATACTGCCCTGCGGCCCAGTCTCCGAAGGAATACTGCCCTGCTTCAGTATGTCACAGTACACGTTGGCATTCATGGTTCCCTCAATGAACTGTCGCTCCCCAGTGCTGGCAGAACTCATGCAGCCCCAGACCATGACACTCCCACCACCATGCTTGACTGTAGGCAAGACACACTTGTCTTTGTACTCCTCACCATGTTGGCGCCACACACACTTGAAACCATCTGAACAAAATACGTTTATCTTGGTCTTATCAGCCCACAGGGCATGGTTCCAGTAATTCATATTAAAGATATTTTTATTGATTATAAAGACATACAAACATAAAAAAAACCCAACAACAAACCTTCGGGTATCCCACCGATAATGATTTTCACAGTGTTAACAGAATGTTTCCTAAGAACAGCTACTGCCAATGGTATTCAGATATATTTTAGTTAAACATGACATAATTCAACAAATATAAAGTATAGCGTATTGAGACTTATGACATGCCCAGTGGGTCGGTAGTGATCCGAGGCAAACCAGGTGGCATCACTCCCTATGGCAGGGTGGGGCATAGGGTAAGAGGGCTGGCCAGCCATCCGCCCCAAATCTTATAGAATCTCTTGCTCCGCTTTCGAAGGTCGAACGTGAGTTTGTATAGGGGTAACGCCTCATTCACCAATTTCAGCCATATGTTTTGGTTTAATGTTTGTGAACTCTTCCACGTCAGTAGAAGGGACTTCTTCGCGTAAAAGAATAAAATTCGAAGGAGGCTCTTTGCCGAGGAGGACAATGTCAGGTCCCCGAAAATCCCCAGAAGGCAGTTTTTGGGATTAATAATATTAGGTAGGCCCAGAGCTGCTGAAATGAATTAACCAATATCTCTCCAAAAGCGTTGTACTATTGGACATGACCAGAAGCAATGCAAAAAATCTGCCTGTTGGCCGCATCCCCTAAAGCATGTATCCGTGGTTGACAGTCCCATTTTATAGAGTCTGAGTGGGGTAAGGTGAGATTGGTGAAAGACTTTGATTTGAATCACTCGGTCTCTGGAGGAGATTACCGATGATTTAAAGGTGTCAGAAAATTCTGTCCACTCCTCCTCCGTGATCTGTATATCCATATTTGACCATTTAGTTTGAGCCATTCGAAATCTGGGATTGATGTCAGAAACTAAGGCCATATAGTAAGTTGAGATGAGTTTGGTATCGGCTGGATCCCTGAGCAGTTTTTCTAGGGGGGGCATGTGGGGAGTGCTGTCCAGGTTGCCAAATTGTGTCCTAATGGCATGCCTTAATTGATTAAAAAAAAATATGTAGGAATTTGGAAGATCAAACTCCTGTTGGAGTTGGCGGAAAGACTTAAGACCCCCGTCATCCATAATGTGACACAGGTACTTAACTCCTTTTGATGTCCATCTTACAGGGTCCGGTATAGACTCTAATTACCCTAGAACACCATTGTACCATAGGGGCAAGTTCGGTGATTTGTCCCACGGTTCCTGTGCGAATTTGGTTTTAATCGTCCGGAACAGAGAAAGGGACATGTGTAGCACAGCTGTCCCTGGTCTATCCGGGACACGGTTTCTATAAATCACATTATGAAGTGTTTCCATGGATGAGACAATAGCCCCTTCTGTACTAGTGCAAGCATTATTATCGCTGGGGTGTAACCAGTCGTGAATGTACACCAATTGGGAGGCTAAGTAATACAAATAGAAATTAGGGAAGCCTAGGCCAGCCAGCTGGGAGGGGAGTCTAAGTGTCTCAAGGGCTATTCTTGGGGGTCCCCCTTGCCAGAGAAATGTTGTACATATAGAGTCAATGCGTTTAAAGATGGATTTGGGGACTTTACTTGGTGCATTGGCCAGGACATAAAGTAGTTTGGGAAGATAGATCATTTTAATAATATTGGCCCTACCCATAAGATCCAGTGGAAGGTCCATCCACTTCTGAGTGTGTTCCTGTAGTTGTTTCAATAAGGGGTATATATTATTTTCAATGTACCTAGAGAGCGGTAGTTGTATCAGCACTCCCAAGTATCTAAACGAGGAGACCACTTGTAGTTCCGACCCCGCATAGATCTGTGAGGCAGCCGTCTCGTCCAGAGGGAAGAGGATGGACTTCTCCCAGTTCACTCTAAATCCCGAGTAGTCTCCGAATGTATTGATAAGGGCTAGTACATTTTTAAGGGAGTCTTGTGGGTCTGCCAGATACACTAAAGTGTCATCGGCGTAGAGTGATATACGTTCTTCTATAGTCCCAATGGGGAGGCCTTTTATTTTGGGGGTGTGACAGATTTGTATGGCCAAGGGTTCCATGGCCAGAGCAAACAACAGAGGGGATAAAGGGCACCCCTGTCTGGTTCCCCTGGTGATCGGGAACGCCTCCGTGACCGATGAGTTAACCCTGATACGGGCGGTTGGGGAGCAATATAGGAGTCTAACCCAGGCTATCATACGGGGGCCGAATCCAAAGTTCTCTAAAACTTTAAATAAGTAGGGCCATTCCACACTATCTAATGCCTTTTTAGTGTCGAGTGACACAACTACCCTGGTAGGTGTGCAATCATGGGGGTATTGTAGATTGTGAAACAATCTACGTATATTCATTCTAGTGGATCGTCCTGGTATAAACCCCGCCTGATCACAGCCTATTAATTTCCCGATTACTAAATTGATACGGTTGGCAAGCACCTTAGCGAGAATTTTAACATCCACGTTTATTAAGGATATAGGGCGGTATGATTCACAGAGGACTGGATCCTTTCTAGGCTTTAGTAATAGGACAATCTCGCATAGATGGTGGGAGGATGCCCTGCCTGAGAGCCTCGTTATAAGTATTAAGGAGAAGAGGGCTAAGTAGTGAGTCAAACTGTTTATACCACTCGGCCGGGAAACCATCCAGGCCAGGGGATTTATGATTTGGGAGTTGTGAAATTGCCCTTTTGATTTCTTCTATCGTGATGGTAGTTTCTAGATCTTCCACCTCCTGATTTGTCAAGCGTGGAAGTGGTATTTGTGCCAAATACTCACTCAGATGTGAGTCTGCGTAATGGGCCCTTGTAGTATACAGGTAAGTATAAAAGGACAGGAACGCAAGTACAATATCTTGCGGAGCGTCACTGATCCCTCCCTGTAAAGTGAGAATTCGGGGAACGGAGACAGGGTTATGGTCTGGTCTGACTAAATAGGCTAAAAGCCGTCCTGCCTTATTCCCATGCTCAAATATTTTTTGTGTCACATGTAACATATGTTTCTGAGTTAAATCTAGCAATTTGAGTTCATATTCTCTGCGTTTAGATAGCCACAAATCGCGCCTTGAGGGGTCTGGTTGTGCCACATAGTCTGCCTCAGCCCCCACCATCTCCTCCTCCAATACCCTGGTGCATTGTACAGCATTTTTACGTAAAACACCTGTTATAGACATGAAGGCACCTCTTAGCATGGCCTTAGAGGCCTCCCAGACATTGGAGGTATCTGTGGAGCCCCTATTTATCCTCCAATAGTCCACTATGTCTCTCCCGCAGGATCTCTGAACTATCTCGTCCTCCAGCCACTGCGGTCCCATACGCCACACGGCAGGTCCCTGCATGGGCAGGAGGAGAAGATCTACCAGTAGAGGCGCATGATCAGACACCCCCCTGGGCAAATACATCACCGATGACACCAGCGGGAGAGCATCGTGGGTAGCAAACGCTAAATCAATGCGAGACATTGTGTGAAATGAGTCAGAGTGACATGAATATTGACATTCGGTGGGGTGTTTCCACCGCCATATCTCAGTGAGGCCGTAAATTCCAGCCCAATCCATCAAAGCGGGACAAGGTCTGCCACTTCCCCCCAAGCGGTTCACTGAGGGATCGAGTACAGCATTAAAATCTCCTATATATAGCACCGGACCAGGAGACCTGGCGACCAGCAGAAGAGATATTTTAGAAAGAAGAGCTAAATCAAATGGGGGAGGTACATAGACATTAACCAGAGTAAAGGTTTTCCTAGCAATGTGTACAGTGAGTAGAATAAATCGGCCTTCAGGATCCGTCTTGACAGATACAATTTCAGCTGATAGCGACTTGGCCATTAAGATGGAGACACCCCTAGAGTATGTGGTGTGAGTGGCATGGTACGAGGAGGCCACCCATGCTTATTTAAGCGAGCGCATCCGCTCCTTAACTAAATGCGTTTCTTGGAGACAGATAATGTGTGGTTTGTAACGCTTAAGAAATGAGAAGATCAGGGACCGCTTGTGAGGAGAGTTTGCCCCTCTTACATTCCACGAGATAATTCTTAGTGGTTTAGCCATCTATAACATTTAAAACATTTCTTATACTGTAAAGGATATTGGAAGAGTCATTAGCATGGAGAGCAAGCCCAATAGCATAGCTGAAGTATACCCCCAGGCAAACTGATATTATCATAAGTTTTGTCCATATAAAGCGATAAAGAAAACATATTGCTGTAGCAACGAAAAACATCAATAAAAAATAAATCCAGTTTCGGAACCAAAGTAAGTCTACCAATTCCCCCCCCCCTCCCACCCATCCCACCCCGCTCAACCATCCCCAACTTAGTGAGCTTGGATCCCAAACCAGTCAGGAGTTCTCCCAATAGCCCAAAAAAAGAAAAACAAGTAAAGAACAGTTCCCATGGCTTTGCCATAAAATGGGATGGGGTTGGTGAGTTGGATATTTAGCTCCATCAAAACATAACTTTAGTTCCTGAGAGGAATATGTAATACTGTGGGTGAGCCAGCTGACCACTGAAATAGTTGTCTGTGTCAATAATAATTTTAGGAGAGCCTGTAACAGTACCACGGACTGTGATCATGGACCCGCCAGTTGCAATGTGGTCTCTAAAGCAGTCCGGTAATTGTTCAAGTTGAACCACATTCTTACCAAAGGAAAAAGGGGACTGATGTATGGTGAACACAAACCGATGAGGGCAAGCATCCTCTGCACAACAACTGCACTGTAAAAGCGCACAAACGAAGATAAGGCCAGTGCCCACATCAGTTTAGTCCCCCTATGAGCCAGGAGTTCAGGCACAGGATAGTAGACTATTTAAATCTCTCCTCTAGGAGCATCCATCGAGGAAAGGAAGTCCCAGCGTGATAAAGGCTCATCAAGACATGTAACCAGAGGTTCAGCAGAGTGGCTACATATCCTAGATGAGTATCATACTCGCCATTTCTATTGACCTGTGCGCCCTCGACGACGCTGCGGGCCCACGTGGTCATCCAGCCATGCCATAGCCTCCTTAGGTGTGTTGTAAAAGTGGGCTTTACCGTCACATATGACTCTCAATTTGGCAGGGGAGAGCATGGCGTATTGTAGACCCTCCTGTCGGAGACGGTTCTTTACTGTAGAAAAGGAAACCCGTTGACGCTGGACATCCGCTGAGAAGTCAGGGTAGATGGAAATGGTGTTACCATTGTATTTAAGTGGGCCTTTTTCTCTGGCCAGGCGCATGATGGTCACTTTGTCCTGGAAGTTGAGAATTCGTGCGATCAAGGAGCGTGGAGGGGTTCCAGGATTTGGTGTCCGTGGCGGGGTACGATGCGCTCTCTCGATAAGGAAAGCGTGTGACAGGTTTTCAACCCCCAGCACCTCTCGTATCCTTGAGTGTAGGAATCGCTCAGGGCGGGAGCCCTCAGATCTCTCCGGGAACCCCACAAAACGGAGATTGTTTCTCCTGGAGCGATTCTCCAGGTCATCGATCTTGGCTCGGAGTGTCGCCACTTCAGCAGCGTTCGTCTGTATAGCGGCGGACAATGGGTGTACTTCATCTTCCAGGGTACTTATGCGTTCCTCAGCAGCTCCGGTTCTTTCCCTTAAAGTTTGTACATCTTGCTTCAGCAGGGAATTGCCAATGCGGATAGTCTCAATTTGTAGTGACAGGGAGGTTTTGCAGTCCTGAATCGCCATCATAATCTCAGCTAGTGTAGGCTCTGCAACAGGTGGTCCAGAGGCAGTGCTGTCAGTAGGGCTGTAGGGTGGATCCGGTATCTGATGAGACTCACCCTGTGTTTTGAAGATAGCCGGACCAGAGTCGCTCATCCCTTGGGATTGCAACAATAAGGAGGCTGTGTGTGTTGAGGATTGGGGTATGCGCTCAGGGCCCCCCGCATCACCCACACCCTCCTGTCTTTTGAACCGGGCCAATTGTTCCGCTGCCGAGACAGGTGCGGGAGGGCCATATTTGACCATCATTCCGCCGCTATACTGGAGATACGGATCCTCCCTTCCGGTTAGACAAGTGTATAAGGGGAGAGTGAAAAAGCAAGTGAGGATACTGGCCTGGGGGAGGCGCTGGTCACCGTGTACCGCAAGTATAATTTGCTATGGGGAATATTAAAACAGCTGTGCGGGCACCTGAGGAAAGAGAATTACCCGCAGGTATAAGGGTATATTAAAATGTTACTGTCCCAGCAGTGTCCACTGTAATTCACCAATTGTGTATTGAGGCTGCTTTTTAATCAAATTACTCCTGATGCTTATACCCCCACTTCCCCTGCTCAGTCAGATCCTCTTGAAGGGGCAGAAGCAGTGATTAGGGTAATAGGACAGGTATGCAGAGGAATCAGCCCGTTTATCCTCTTATTAAGGAGACATCAGGCCTGAGGGTGTACCAAGATGGCCGCGGCTCGTGCATAGGCCGCGGCTCACTTTCTAACCCCTTCTACTTACAGTGTCCTCGGGCAGCACCTTTCCAGGGAGGCCAGGAGGGCAGATGGGTGTCTGGATATGCTGTTCAGGGGTGACAGGAACGCGGATGGCTGGAAATCGCGGCGGATGGCGGCGATCCACGGACTAGGCCGCAAGCCGGGACCTCAATTAGCGAACCCGGCCGGTCATCCGCCGCAATATGCCCCAAAATGTGCTGCCGTCAGTCAGCAGGACATATGGTGGTGTCAGCTGTCCTCACAGGGTGTACAGAGTGGTGGATGGTGGAGGATTTAGTGAAGGATAGCAGGAGCTCTTCTCCCTGACGTCCGCCGCTGCTTACATCCGGACACGCCCCAGTAATTCATTTCCTTAGTCTGCCCGTCTTCAGCAAACTGTTTGCGGGCTTTCCTGTGCATCATATTTAGAAGAGGCTTCCTTCTGGGATGACAGCTATGCAGACCAATTTGATGCAGTGTGCGACGTATGGTTTGAGTACTGATGGGCTGACCCCTCACCCCTTAAAGCTCTGCAGCCATGCTGGCAGCAATTATACATCTATTTCCCAAAGACAACCTCTGGATATGACGCTGAGCAAGTGCACTCAACTTCTTTGTCAACCATGGTGAGGCCTGTTCTGAGTGGAACCTGTCCTGTGGAACTGCTGTATAGTCCTTGCCACCATGCTGCATCTCAGTTTCAGGGTCTTGGCAATCTTCTTATAGCCTAGGCCATCTTTATGTAGAGCAACAATTTTTTTTTCAGATCCCCAGAGAGTTCTTTGCCACGAGGTGCCATGTTGAAGTTCCAGTGATCAGTATGAGTGAGAGCGATAACACCAAATGTAACACACCTACTCCCCATTCACACCTGAGACCTTGTAACACTAACGAGTCACATGACACCGGGGAGGGAAAATGGCTAATTGTGCCAATATGGACATTTTTACTTAGGGGTGTACTCACTTTTGTTGCCAGAGGTTTAGACATTAGTGGCTGTGTGTTGAGTTATTTTGAGAGTACAGCAAATTTACACTGTTATATAAGCTGTACACTCACTAATTTACCTTGTAGCAAAGTGTCATTTCTTCAGTGTTGCCACATGAAAAGATATAATAAAATATTTACAAAAATGTTAGGGGTGTACTCACTTTTTTGAGATACTGTATAATAAAAGATATAACAGTGCCCTATTGCGTGTTCACATTTTTTCTTTTCTGAAAATGTATTCCAGACTTCTTGTCAGTGGTGTATCATCCATGGGTGCAGGCCCTGAGGGGTTGGGGGGCCCACTGTGCTCTGACCCACACTGCACCCATGAATGATCTCTCCCTGGTTGACAGCCAGGAATGATCAGTGGAGTGTGGGCTTGCACACGGGCCCTCTAATTTCATGATACGCCCCTGCTTCTTGTGATAGCTCTTTGATTTTCAAAATGTTTTCTGTGCACTAATGCTCTTAAGAATTCTCTAAGACCATACAATAACAATAGAGTTGAGCGAACCTCTGGAAGTTTGGGTTCTGCTGGTCCGTCCGAACTTCGGGACAAAGTCCGGGTCCGGACGGAACCCGAACGATCGCACGGACAACGAACCCCATTGTCGGTAAAAACACGGATTTTCAAGCCCAGGGGTAACTAAAGTTACCCCAAGCAACAGGCACGCTAGCAAGCCCAAGGCAGGCCTGGGCCTGAAACAGGGCTTCAAGCCTGCCTGGTCGTCTTGGGTTTGAAGGTCTCCAAGCGAGTTGAGATAACAATAACATACCAGAATCTCTTAAGAATTCTCGTAATCACGTGTCTTTTGTAAAACTTTTAGTTTCTCGATAGTGTTCTTCGTCCCCGCATAGTACTTTAATCTCCCGGGCACACGTTCGGGTGTGAGGTGACTAGTAAGGACCGACAGTTGGTCCCTCTCTAGTAAGTACCCACGTCACACCCAGTCTCGT
>BLSH010203969.1:38278-52315 GCA_018402905.1 Glandirana rugosa
AGATGGGTTAAAATATCACTGCCATGAGGACAATGCAAGGTGGGGGATGGGGAGGGGGTAACTTTCACTGACACCCCCCCCCATCCCCCACCTGCATCAGTGGACACAGCAATGTTAACCCCTTCCTCACTTCCAGCCTCCTGCAGTCCCCATTCACCCAGTGCTCTGGCAATTCAGTAACATCAGCTGGGCTTACCTCAGCTCACATCCAGCTCCTGTTCAGCTAACATCTCCCTCCAGGCAGGCAGGCGGCAGGGGGATCGCTCCAAACATGTGGGTGGGCGGGATCTCCACAGCAGGTCGCATTCCCATCCTCCACACAACAAGAGCCTGGCTGGTAGTTCCTTCCAGTCCCGCAGCTGGAGAGAGGGGAGGGGAGGGGTGGGGGCGCAAAATCCTCTATGCAGCCACTTCAGCCTGTACTGTGCAGAGTCACAGGAAGTCCCCTCATCTTCTCAGGCAGTCCTCGCACGGGCACCAGGGCGCTCTGATTGTAAAACACCGCCACCTACCTTTCCTGTTGGTAGGGCCAGCCCTGAGGGAGAGAAGCACTCTGGCACTTCAGCGCCCCTCCTGTGCGGCGCCTGGGTGCACTGCACCCCGCGCACCCACCCAGGATCGGCCCTGTTTAGGCCAATATGTATTCTGTATGGTATGAGTCACTCGCACCTTGGGAATAAGGTTATTATGACAGGGGTGCAGCTGTATAAATTACTCCCTTAGGGGAGCAAAAGAATTATATGAAACTGATACAGTGCTCTCCCTTCCCTACTTAAACAGTTAACCTTACAATTTTAGCAACAGTTTTAAAATGCTAATATATACATATCCTGTGCTGATTGTATTGATAATAAAGTGCCGTGATATTGCCAACAAAGTGCTGTATATTTTGTTTTACATGTGCAATATTCTAAAAATGGCAAAAAAAATGAATAATAATAATCCTGGTGGGAACAGTGTCAGAGAAGCAAAACACCTGCACATAAAGGATCTCTGGAGATCTGTGAACAGAGGAGGGAACATGACAAGTGGAAGGCACCCACACCGGACCAATAAGGTTTAGGTCTCTTTTTAAATGACCTACAAGCCTGTAAGACTCAGTTTGTCATATGGCATAAGAGGAGTCCAACAAATGCAGAGAGTACAAGCTGATTGCATGCTGGACCACAAAAGTCACAAGTTTCTAAGGAGCACTCTGAGCGTTGAAGCACTTGTTCTTGAATCTTGACTGGAACTACACCTCTTTTCTATCAATTTTTAATTATTATTATTTTTATATTATTTTTACATTTTTATTATTCATTTTTTTTATGTTTAAAAGATTTTTATTGAGTTTTCAAAAACATACAAAGGAGAAAAGGCACGTTAAGTATGGGAAGGCCATGCCAAAAGTACAAACGATAAAACATGAAAGAAGACATAAACATGTACATAAGTGGACTCAATACAAAATGTAACATATTGGGGGGGGGGGGGGTCTGCAGGGCCGGCTCTGGTCCCTCGACCCGACACCCCATCTGGAATCTAACTGTTTCTAGAGGAGGGGAAGGGCCAAGGCCGTAACAGGTCACCCCCTATTCTGGCAGCCTAGGGTCCGCCGAAGACCTAGAAGGATAATGGGTGTACCTCTGGTGACAATTTGCCCCCGTAGGGCTGCTTCTAAATAAAGTATTAATAGAAGTAAACAAATAATAACCTTACAAAAGAAGAAGAAGTAGAAGAGAAAGGTAGGAGATGGGCATCAGGGAAGCATTATATAGGAGACAACTAGTTTGGGAAGGAGGGTAAATTGAAGTGCTTTCTCCAGGGTTCCCACACTATATCGAATTTAGTCGAGGAGTCCAGGAGGAAATTAGCAATTTTTTCCTGGGTCATGATCCAGGTGATCTTTCTCTTAGCTGAGTTGAAGGAGACAGAGGGTTTTTTCCAGGCCTTCGCTATAGTGATTTTAGCTCCCAGTAATATGAAATGAGTTAGTTTAAACATTGCTTTGGAAAGACCATCCAGTCTGTAATTTAGTAAGGCTATTTCTGGGTTTTGCTGTATTGCCTAACCTGTAATCCTCCTCAGCAAAGAGAAAATCCTGTTCCAGAATCCCCTGATCTTAGGGCATTCCCACCATTTGTGATAATAAGAGCCCTGGAGATGACAGCCTCTAAAACAAACAGGGAAGGAGTTTGGAAACATGAACGAGAGTCGGGAAGGGACTAGGTACCAGAGAGAGATTACCTTGAGGCTGGCTTCCATCAGGTGGATGTTAACTATACCCTTGAAAGATTTAAGAAGAGGGAAAAATCCCAAGTCCGTCTCAGGTCCCCCTCCCAGCTCTTGGCATAAGGGGGTTTCTCGGGGTGATCCATCAGAGATGCGTAAATCAAATAAATGCCCCACTTATGGTTGGCGATTTCAGAACACTACTTCTCGTATGGGGTGACGCTCACCAGAGGCGGTCTAGCCCTCCATATGCAGTCTATAAAATGGTGTATGTGCTTGAAATGGAAACTTTCAGACAGGGGCATATCCAGTTTGCTGGGACAGTGTTTACTGGAGATAGGACCGGAGGGGGAAAGAAAATGACTTATCCTGTAGAGGCCCTTGTCGGTCCACCACCTGAAAGCACTGATGTCCTGGCCTGGAGGGAAAAGGGGGTTGTTGAAAACATGCTGCAGAGGGCGACGGGTGGAGGCCAGTTTTGTGGTGCTGAATAAATGGTCGTACAGGGCCATCAAGTGGGAGAGCGTAGGGGACAGGATCGAGGGTCTAGACTTGGGGGGAACCCATACCAGATAATCTAAGGTATTGAGAGGGACTGCCTGTCTCTCAATCCCTACCCAATCTGGTCTATTGGTCTGAGCGTGAATGATGGAGAATTGGGCCAGTTGGGCTGCCTGGTAATACCTCCAGAGTTTCGGGAGGCCCAAGCCCCCTTGGTTGCATCGTCTCATAAGGACTTTAGCCGGGCATCTAAAGCCCTTATTACCCCAAATAAACTTTTTGATCTGGGATTGAAGTTTGAATGCAATTTTTTGATGGGAATGGGAAGGGATCGAAAGAGGTATAAAATTCTTGGTAAGAGGGTCATCTTGACCGAAATTACTCTCCCCAACCAGGAGTGAGCCATCCTTGCCTAGCTGGCTAGGTCTTCTGTGAGGTGTTTGTATAAGGGGCATGATTAGTGGAATATAACTGTTCAAAATCCTGGCTGTTAACTTTACACCCAGGTAGGGGATGTAGGCAGGGTTCCAGGCAAAGTGAAATCATTCTTTAAGCTGTTGAACTATTGCCTTGGGGACATTGATGTTTAGGGCTGCTGATTTAGCCATATTAACTGTCAAACCCGAGGCCCTGATGAATTAATTCAATAAACAGATGATGCTCGGGACAGAGACAAGAGGGGATGAGACAAACAAGAGGAGGTTGTCAGCAAATAGAGCGCATTTATGTGTGTGTGGACAGCAGCGCACCCCGCTGATGTCAGGGTGTTTCCTAATAGCAATCGCCAGGGGTTCAATAGCGATGGCAAAGATCAGAGGGGAGAGTGGGCAATCCTGCCTGGTACCCCTGTAGATAGGGAAGGGATCAGAAAGGAAGTTTTGCAACTTAATGCGCGCTCTGGCGTAGGAGTACAACGCCTTAAGAGTCTGTAGGAACAGAGGGCCAAACCCCCATCTTCCCAGGAATTCAAACAAATATGGCCATTCAACCGTGTCAAGCGCTTTTTGTAGGTCGACTGATAGCAAGAACCCCTCTTGAGGTGGACCACCGTCCCACCCAGATCTGAGCAGTGAGATGAGGTCCACAGCCCTTCGGATCTGATCAGGTCCCTGTCTCCCAGGGATGAAACCCACCTGGTCCCTATGTATGTACTTCCCTATAGAGTTTGACAGTCTATTGGGCAGAATTTTGGTTTCGGAATGACTGAGATGTTGGCCGAGTTGATGCCTTCACTAACTATGGTATCCCCTTGAAGAGAGTTAAAGAAGTTTGCTAAATGAGGGGCCAAAATAGACCCGAGCTGTTTATAATAACCCATTGAGAGCCCGTCAGGGCCTGGGGCCGAGCCCTTTTTGAGGGGTTTAATTACATCCAATATCTCAGTCTCCGAAACCGGCTCTTCTAATGAGAGGCTATGCTCCTTGTCTAACGTAAGCAAGGGGGTGCTACCTAAAAACTGATGCCGGGGGGAGGAGGAGTCGGTATATTCTGACTTATATAGCTTGGCATAGAAGTCGTGGAATGTGGCCATGATCCTATGGGGGTTTTGAGTGAGGGCCCCCGAGGTGTCTCTCACTTTAGGGAAGGTGAAGGATCGAAATCTTAGGGATAATTTAGCTGCTGATTTGGGGCCTGTATGGTCTTTCTGCATATAAAACTGGGCCTTAGCCCATTGAATCTGTTTCTCTGCTTGGGTGGTCAGAGCAAGGTTCAGGGCCGCCCTCCCTGCTTCTAGCTGGGCTTGAGACTGGGTTGATGGGTTTCGTTTATGCGCCTTTGCTAGTATGTGAAAATTCTGCTCCAACTTTTCTAGATCCATCCTTCTCACTTTTTTTGAGTTTTGCTGAAAGTTGAATGATCTTACCCCTAAGAGTCATGAAAGAGACTTCTGGACCTGAATTAAAACTAAAGTATTTTTTAAGATCCTCCCCCAAGCAAGGTGCAGTGGACAGGGTTATTCAGTATTGATTCCTTAAGTCTCCACTGCGGTTTCACCCCCGCGCCAAACTGGGCCCTAAGGTGCAAAACCACCATTGAATGGTCTGAGAGAGGGGAATCCCTTATAAAGGATTTGGAGACCAAGGGGATAGACCGGGCACCTAGGTATATGTGGTCGATCCTGGCTAGGGACCTATGTGGGGCGGAGTAATGGGTGAAGTCCCTCGAATTGGGGTTACATTCCCTCCAGACATCGACTAGTCCTAGAGAAAAGAGGAGCTTGGCAAACTTCAAGCTCCTCTTCGGAGGTTGCAGGATGCGAGCTCGGGCAAACCCTGATTTATCCAGCATGTGGTCCAGAGCTGTGTTGGAATCCCCCCCAGAATCACAGTACCCTCAAAATGGGGGAGAGGGATTCGAGCATGGATTGGAAAGATTGAACCTGTCCCTGATTCGGAGTGTAATAAGAGACAAACGTGTATGTGTGACCCCCAAGTTCTCCTGACAGAAGTATAAATCTACCTTCAGGGTCCCTGACCTCCTGACGCGACTACAACCCAACCCCTTTAGCGAAGAAGATCCCTACCCCTCTCATCTTGTCCGGTGCATTCGCCAGGTAAAACTGCGGAAATCCTGCGTGCACAAATTTAGGGTTAAATTGAGTGGGGAAGTAGGCTACCTGAAGAGGAAGGACCTCCAGGCACTGAGAGGGTGAGACAAAAATACACAAGAAGCGCCTCTAAGTGCAGCCGTATAAACACATTCATTAAAACACAAGTGGAGGTACTCACAAGGAAATGAAGCAAGGGAGCATTGCAGTGTAAGCCACTGCGGGCTGTACTCAGCAGATACGCCTGGCAGACCAGAAGTGGATGAGATGGGCTGGATGCTTCACAGGGCTCAGGAGCAAAGTCCTCCTTTTAAGGAGGAGTTTAAGCCCTGGACGTTATGTGAAGCTAACTTCATTATCCCTACTGGAGTGAAGAGGACATATTAGCAAGAGAATACTGTAAGCAATACTGAGGGCCTGATGAGGAGACCCTGATGAGGAGAAAAGGATGACCATACCTCTTTTGCAGAACATATTTTGAAACTCCTCACAACCATTGAGAGGGTGCTTCCCTGATGTCTGAAAAAAAGGAAGAGGAAGGAGAGAAAAGTAGGAAAAAGAAGGTACAGAGATCATAAAGAGTAGAGGAGAGGGGAGACAGCCAATTGCTGCCAAACCCCTCTGTAACCGGGGGAAGGCAGCTAGAAAAGCAGCACCCATGCCCCAGATAAGACCAAGTAACATCCGCCTAACCGGCAGAAACACAACTGTTCCTGGGGAAACAAAGTAATGGAGCCCAAGAACAGAGGGAGGAGCATGTCTGCCGTCCCTTGAGCAACCCTAGTCACAATATAAATCGTGACAGATCCCTAATAAGAACATATTGGCAGAAACCAGGAGACCCCCCGAGATACTCCCCCAGCAGGGAGGAGGGTCCGGCGACGGGGAGGTGAGGAGGGGGGGCGCACCCAATCCTGGCGGTAAATTTGCTGTCCCCTCAAAATAACTCAACACACAGCCATTAATGTCTAAACCACTGGCAACAAAAGTGAGTACAGCCCTAAGTGAAAATTTCCAAATTGGGCCAAAAGTGTCAATATTTTGTGTGGTCATCGTTGTTTTCCAGCACTACTTTAACCCTCTTGGGCATGGAGTTCACCAGAGCTTCACAGGTTGCCACTGGAGTCCTCTTCCACTTCTCCATGACAACATCACAGAGCTGGTGGATGTTAGAGACCTTGTGCTCCTCCACCTTCCGTTTGAGGATGCCCTACAGATGCTCAATAGGGTGTATGTCATGCTTGGCCAGTCCATCACCTTTACCCTCAGCCTCTTTAGCAAGGCAGTGGTCATCTTGGAGGTGTGTTTGGGGTTGTTATCATGTTGGAATACTGCCCTCCGAAGGAAGGGTATCATGCTCTCCTTCAGTATGTCACAGTCTGTTGGCATCCATGGTTCCCTCAATGAACTGTAGCTCCCCAGTGCCAGCATCACTCATGCAGCCCCAGACCATGACACTCCCACCACCATGCTTGACTGTTGGCAAGACACACTTGTCTTTGTTCTCCTCACCTGGTTGCCGCCACACACACTTGACACCATCTGAACCAAATAAGTTTATGTTGGTCTCATCAGACCACAAGACATGGTTCTAGTAATCCATGCCCTGAGTCTGCTTGTCTTCAGCAAACTGTTTGCGGGCTTTCTTGGGCATCATTTTTAGAAGAGGCTTCCTTCTGGGACAACAGCCATGCAAACCAATTAGATGCTGTGTGCGGCATATGGTCTGATCACTGACAGGCTGACCCCCACCCCTTCAACCTCTGCAGCAATACTGGCAGCACTCATATGTCTATTTCCCAAAGACAACCTCTGGATATGACGCTGAGCATGTACACTCATCCCCTTTGGTCGACCATGATGAGACCTGTTCTGAGTGTAACTTGTCCTGTTAAACCACTGTATTGTCTTGGCCACCATGCTGTAGCTCAGTTTCAGGTCTTGGCAATCTTCTTATAGCCTATGCCATCTTTATGTAGAGCAACAATTCTTTTTTCAGATCCTCAGAGAGTTCTTTGCCATGAGGTGCCATGTTGAACTACCAGTGACCAGTATGAGAGAGTGAGAGCGATAACACCAAATTTAAAACACCTGCTCCCCATTCACACCTGAGACCCTGTAACACTAACGAGTCACATGACACCAGGGAGGGAAAATGGCTAATTGGGCCCAATTTGGACATTTTCACTTAGGGGTGTACTCACTTTTGTTGCCAGCGGTTTACACATTAATGGTCGTGTGTTGAGTTATTTTCAGGGGACAGCAAATTTACACTGTTACACAAGCTGTGCACTCACTAATTTACATTGTAGCAGAGTGTCAGTGTTGTCACATGAAAAGATATAATAAAATATTTACAAAAATGTGAGGGGTGCACTCACTTTTGTGAGATACTGTATGTATGTATATATATATATATATATATATATATATATATATATATATACACACGTGTGTGTGTGTGTGTGTGTGTGTAAAACTATGTTTAAGCTAAATTCATTAAATGAGATTAATGCAAAAATACTCTTGCAACTGGAGCCTAATCAGCATGGAATAACAGTACATGTATGAATATTTTGGGGGCAATTATAGTACCTTGTGTGCATTATATTTTGCCTGCGCTAATAAGCGCACTTTTCAGCTCTTTTGCATAATGCATTTGAGTGCACTCGTCTTAAAGCAATTAAGACAGACACCATAGCTGTTCTCACATTGCAAGCTCGAAAGACAGTCCTGCCTATCAATGCTTGCAAGTTTAATTTATAGGGTTGAATCAGGGATAACAATAGGACTTGATGGCTTCACAATCAGCCTCCAAGTCACAATCGCATGACATGAGCTCAATACAAAACAACAACCAATGACACACTTGTTTATATTCAAACAATACAATAGAAGAAGCATGCATGCATGTGAAATGCCTGAATGAGCAACAGCCGTTGGGTGGGTGGAAATGCACAGACTCCAGATAACAATGAAAGCCATGTGGAAACATGGCTTCCATTGGAACCAATGCATTATCTCACAGAGGCCCTCCAAGCAAAACGCCATGCATGCAAAGCCCGAACTGCCATTACAACGAATCACTATCACTAAATACAGCTCTATGAACTATACTCCATAGCGATTATACTACTGTTCCACTAAAGGGTAAATTATGAAGAAAGGAATATAACTGTAGATTTCTGCCACATTGATCAGATGTGACAGAAAGCTCACAGATCATTATCCTTACATAAAAGGCAATACTGGGGGGCGTGGCTGGCTGTGGACTGTGATGGCTGCTTAACTTCACAGCTCCACTCAGCCTGGGACGGCCAGCGACTTCAGTGCCTAAGATAGCGACTAATCCTCCCTCACTCCCGACCCAGGGGATCACAATACCTCAAGCTACAGCACGGAGGCACTTGGCAGCCCACATCATAACGAATGGAGGAACCCAGGGCAGAGAGTGGCAGACGAGGACAGAGTACCGGACCGCCGCCACATAACAATCGACTTCTCTCCTCTCCATGCAGTACAGGGTGAGACCAAATTCCACCCATCCCAGACTCCCCAGTCCCCACACTCACTGTTAAGCCCCGTTTGGAGTTGTTCCGACGCAGGATGGAGATGCCATCTCAGCAGCAGCGGCTCCCTCATGACCCCTTTGGCCGCCATCTTGGGGCTTGGCAGCGGATCTCCACACAGACCGGCACAGACCCTTTGTAGCTGAAGTACGGGATCCAGCCGGCCCTTACACCCCCATCCTCCTGCTGCACGTCTGATCCACCCTAGAAGCAGGCCGAATAAGTCGGTACCCAGAGCAGGAATATTAGCCGCATTAACACTAAGCCGGCCACCTGTTGGCGGCCCTGCCTAATACGAACCACCGCATACGGACCTCTGGCTGCAGGAATCGTAGCGGAGCCCTCGTTTCCTTCAGACATTACATTCTCAACCTCTTGTCACAAGGCTGCACTAACCTCAGAGTAGGTTGTGGGGAACCCAAGGCCGAAAGGGGCACTGCCAGATGAAGTACTATCGCCACTGTATGACATAGCTGCAGTCTCATAGACTAAAGGGCGTTGTTCCCTGGCTGCTGGCCCGAGGGGAAGCAGGGGTCCATCTTGTCCCTACACTCCTGCTCTCAAGCTGCACAACCTGTTAAATTGGGGAGAAAAACACCTGGAGACAACTCCCTCACAAGATTAAAGCTGAACTGGCCGCCATTTTGGGACCTCCCCTAAAACCACGGCTCCTGATTGCAACTGCAAGGTACAGAAGGCTATAAAGGATAAGTACACTCTCCCCAGAATAACGACACCCTTAAAATATACAACCTTTCACCCAACTCACTGACGGCCCGCATCCAGTGTGCGAGCATCACAGGCCCACCTCAAAGAGAGGCCCTTGCTGTGGCCTGGCACAAAAGACATTGCTTAATCAACCCCTCTGATTCATAGGCTGCACTGGGATAGAGGTGCATCACTTTCAAGTACACTGCAGCTGTACACGACTGTGCCGACACGAGTTTCTGCAATACTAGCATACTTCCTTACCACTGCCTATAGCAACTTCACCTCATACTCTCCTATATAGTAGGAGAAGAGACATATTGATTGACCCCAAGGTATGACCAAAAAGAAACTTCCTAATACTGCAAAAACGCGCCACATAGCTGACTTTTTTCCAGGACCTAACATGCAGAATAGTCAGACAGGCACGGGAGTAGCGCTTCCTAACCTATCACCACTACTGCTTGAAGACCACCAAAACCCGGAGAATTCGCAGGAAGAGATGGACAGTGTGGACAATAGCACAACATCACTACAATGCTCACCAATGGACAGAGGCAAACGAGTTGCTCAATCGCCAGCTCAGTCCCCATCCCACACTCCATTATATAAGAAACAACACTGGGCAGAAGTAGCAATCCCCGAGGGACCACAGGAATCACTGGCTACACACCCCACTACAGACCAACCACCATCTGAACACACACTGAAGATGATGTTGCTCTCACTTCAAAACAACCTGAGTATTGAACTTCGCTCATCGTTATCTTCACTTCATACCAGAGTGGACCACATCGAAGAGCGCACAGAGGCGCTTGAGGCACAGACGGCAGTACAGGCATCTGCAAATGAGGCAACATCTGACACTCTGTCTAAACAATCTGAAGAACTTCACTATCTGCAAGCTAAAATAATAGACCTAGAGGACCGTTCCCGAAGGAACAACATCAAATTCAGAGGCATCCCTGAGTCAGTGAAACCGTCGGACATCACTCATTACCTCCAACAGATGTTTCTCAAACTTATCCCCTGACTATAGATCGAGCACATAGAATTGCGAAACCAAGCTACTTGCCAGATTATGTCCCGAGAGATGTGCTGGCACGCATTCATTTTTTTCACATTAAAGAAAAAATTATGTCGGCAGCCCGTATGTCTAAAATGTTACCTGATCCATACTCTACTATCTCCTTGTATACCAATATTTCGGCAGCTACAGCGAAGAAAAGAAGGGAGTTTGCACAAGTTACCACCATTCTCAGAGACCACAACATACCATACAAATGGGGCTTCCCAACGAAACTTGTTGTGACCTTCCAGTCACAGACGACCAACATTCTGACACCCAAGGAAGGCATTAAACGACTATTAAACTGGAGAATCATCTCTGCACCTCCCCCTCCACCACCATTAGAACAGCAGCAATTGCAACCCCGTGGACTACAACGCACCAACGCCAACCGGCTCCCTCTTCGTGCTCAACATCAATACTGAAGCCTACCCATACATGTTTTTTTCCAGGTCTTGCCATGAACTATAGCGAGTTGACTACTATTCTCACTTGTCCCAGATGAGTATACTATGGTTTGTTATACTTTACAAGTCCCCAAGGTACCAGTATAGAGTGCTAAGCACTCTCAAATAGCTTTGTTTCATAACCCGCAGTTGAAAGACACTTTCATTAGTACACTTACAATTTACTGACAACACTCCTAGACCATTTGTTACGAATTGCAACATTTGAAGTCATCTTGTTGGATTTTTTGTTTTCCTTGATTGTACATTTTTATAACCCCAGTGCTGTGCTCAATACGTTCTGACCTTGGGTGTGGGATACAGTAGGTGTCTTCTCTCACGCAACCCTTCTGCAACTTTTAAAACAAGAGACACGATTTATAACTATGGCTATTAACATATCGTCTCTCAATGTGAAAGGCCTAAACTCCCCTTTCAAATGCCACCTTCTGTGGAAGGAAGCTTTAACTTTACAAGCGGATATTATGTGTGCTCAAGAAACACTTCTCTTCTCTTAAACCTCCCACATGCTCACACAAGCAATATCCACATTGCTTCTACGCTAACTCCATCAAAAAGAAAGCTGGGGTCCTTATAGCGATACGCTCTACGCTAGCGTTTCAATGAATTCACTCTGAATTGGATACCCAAGGTAAGTTCATTATCCTACATGCTTCCTTCAACAATCACATAATGACTATTGTCAATATGTATGCACCTAATACCCATCAGTCCAAATGCTATAAAACTGTTATGACTAAACTCAAACCTTTCCGTCAATACCCCCTAATCCTATGTGGGGATTTTAATCAGATTGTAGATTCCAATCTTGACTCCTCCAACCCCACCAGGAAACAGTCCTCAGCACTTCCAAATATGCTTCGCTCAGAAGATCTATATGACCCATGGCGGTGTCTCCACGACACCAAGAAAGATTACACCTACTTCTCACACACCCAAAAGTCCTATTCTAGGATAGACTTGTTCCTAGTAGATAAACATACATTACAAACAACCCAGTCGGCAACTATTGGCCACATTACCTGGTCCGACCATGCGCCAATTTCACTACAGCTTTTTCCAGCCAATCCCAAACAAATGGGGAAATTTGTGGAGACTAAACACCTTCCTGATTACTAAACCATTGTTACAGAAACAAGTCGAATCCAAACTAAGGGATTTTTTCCGCATGAACAAGGACTCGGTATCAAATCCAACTACTTGCTAGAATGCTCAAAAAGCATATATACGAGGTCTTCTTCTTAAATTTGGGGCCCGGGAGAGAAAGGCTCGTAATGCTACCACTACCAAAATGCTTGACCAAATCCGATCTCTTGAGTTGGCTCACAAAGCGCAACCCTCACCCAATTTAGAGACAGAACTGAACAATGCTAGAAAGAATCTAAGTGACTTCTTACACTCAAATTTTGATTTCGCACTGAAGAAGCTGAAATTGAATTTTTACGCCCACCACAATTAACCGGGTGCATGTCTGGCAAAACAACTTAAGAAACAATTAGTACACACCAAAATTCCATTTCTAACCTCCCTCAACAATAGTAAACTCACTAACCCCAAAGATATAGCTGACCGCTTCGGCCAGTTCTACACCAATCTTTATAACCTAGCATCTACAAATGAGACAATGGCCCTGATTTACTATACCTCCCAAATCTACTCCAGCAGTGCCTTAAAATAACTCCCAGTTAAAGGCAATTACAACTTCAGCTCTCACCCACTCGAGTAAAATAGCACACATGCGAGCTCTATTTGCCTGTGAAGATGCCTCTCAGGTTAGGTGTTGATGTTGGCTGGGATTGAACTTGCAGTTGTATGCAAGTTCATTGCCCTAAAAAAAAAAAAAAATCACCACCCCTCTCTCTAATTATAACAGCCTTAGCCCCAGGGCACATGTCTGAATAGAAAAAAAAGTTTCTAATTTTTTTTTTCAGGAGCAGTGGTTTTAATAATGGTTAAAGTGAAAAAAAATATATTCCTTTAACCACTTCAGCCCCGGAAGGAATTCACGCTTCACGCTTTAGGACCTGAGCACTTTTTGCGATTTGGCACTGCGTTGCTTTAACTGACAATTGCATGGTAGTGCGACGTTGTACCCAACCAAAATTTGCGTCCTTTTTTACCCACAAATAGCGCTTTCTTTTAGTGATATTTGATCTCCTCTGCAAAAATAAAAATCTGTTTATTTACTTGTTTTTGGCCAATTTATATTCTTCCTCCTATCTTTGTTAAATAAAAAATTGCAATTGGCGTTTGTTTTGTTTGCGCAAAAGTTGCTGTGTTTAGGGATGATGCAAATTAATTTCTGGAGTTGTATTTTTTAAATTTTTTACTAGTAATGGCAGCGATCTGCGATTTTTAGCGGCACTGCAATATTGCGGCAGACATGTCGGACCATTGGCATTTATACAGCGATCAGTAGTCTAAAAATGCACTTCTTACTGTAGAAATGGCATTGGCAGTGAAGGGGTTAACCTGGAGAGCATTAACTGTGTTCCCTATGGGGAGTTCTAACTGTATGGGGGCTGGGCTGCCAGGGGGAGGGAAGTGATCACGGCTTCCATATACAGGAAGCCTGTGATCACCGCCCTTCCCCCTCTGTCTGAACGGAGATTCATGTTTACATACACGGTCCTCCGTTCTTTCACTGCAGAGAGGCCATCGCTGGTAGCCAGTGGCGATCGAGTCCGCCTTACCCGCTCCCTGACCCCCCAGAACACAGTGAGCGTACGAGAGTGCCTCCGGCAGCACACACGCAGTCACAATGCTAGTCATCGCAGCTGCCGTCAGGTGAGGGCGGTTTGCAATAACGAACCACTTTGCCGCCGTCACGCTGCAGCGGGCGGGCGGCAAGTGCTTAAATATCGTGCTTGGGGGGTCCCCCTAGTATGGATCTCTGTGATGTTTAGAACAGTGGAGGGGTATCCCTTGTGTCAATTACGAGAGGTCCAATTGGGGAAGTGA